>QRFJ01004979.1:0-96938 GCA_006176705.1 Cocos nucifera | reverse complement strand
TGGGATCGTTTTCTTGATATTTCGATGGTGCAGACTCTTCCCTAGTTGAACTTGCACCAACATAATAAATTATTAGTGAAGTGTTGCCATGGTGAAGACCAACTAAAGACAGTTATACCTATTGTTCGGTGAGCCGCACGTCGCACTGAATTGCACACTGCCAATTCAAGAGGTAAACTGTTCCAAATCTATCATGGCCGTCGATGGAGGAGGAGGTTGACAGCATCGGTGATGTAGCAGGAATGGATGGATCCGACTCAGATCTGACGGCAGAAGTGGTAGATCTCCAGATAGTCATCTTCTTTAGAGGCATTTCTTGAGATTGAGGGAAAGGATGGAGATGAACCTTGAAGAAGAAGATCCATAAGGTTGATTGAGCTCTCCTTTAAGAACAAGGGTACCTCAAGAATAGAGGACCCTTCCTCTAGCGTCAATCCTGTTGGTGCGAAATCTGATTGATGTCGGATCAAGCTGGAGTTGAAGAAGAAAAGGTCACCATCGGTGATAAGATCTTTTTCAACCTTGGCTGGAGATAAGATCTCCTCCAAGCTTCAATCTTAGTAGGAGATAAGATCTTCTTCAACCTCGGCTGGAGATAAGATCTTCTCCTTCAACCTCGGCTAGAGATAAGATCTCTCCGCTTCAACCTCAATAGGAGATAAGATCTCCTTCAATCTCGGCTGGAGATAAGATCTCTCCTAAGCTTCAACCTTAGTAGGAGATAAGATTTCCTTCAACCTCGACTAGAGATAAGATCTCCTCCGAGCTTCAGCCTCAGTAGGAGATAAGATCTCCTTCAACCTCGGTTGGAGATAAGATCTTCTCCTTTAATCTTGGCTGGAGATAAGATCTCCCCTGAGCTTCAACTTCAATAGGAGATAAAATCTTTTTTAACCTCGATCGGACATAAGATCTCACTTGAGCTTTAACCTCACAGAGATAAGATCTCCTTCAATTTTGGCTGGAGATAAGATCTCCCCCGAGCTTCAACTTCAATACAAGATAGGATTTCTTTCAACCTCGACTCCTTCAACCTCGGTTTGGAGATAAGAATCTCTCCCGAGCTTCAATCTTAGTAGGAGATAAGATCTCCTTAAACCCTGGTCGAACCTGGAGATAAGATCTCCCTCGATGCTTCAACCTCAACAGGAATAAGATCTTCTTCAATTCTTAGCTGAGATAAGATCTTCCTCGAGCTTCAATCTCCACATACAGGTGATAAAATCTTCTTCAACCTTGGTTGAGATAACATCTCCTCCGAGCTTCAACTTCAACAGAAGATAGGATGCTCCTTCAACCTCGACTGAGATAACTCGACTGGAGTAAGATCTTTTTTGAGCTTCAACCTCATAGAAGTAGATCTCCTTCACATCGATTGGAGATAAGATTCTCCCTTGCTTCAACCATAATAAGAGATAAGATCTCTCCGAGCTTCAACCTCATCAGGAGATAAGACTCTTCTAATCTCGACTGGAGATAAGATCTCCTCCGAGCTTCAATCTTGCAGAAGATAAGATCTTCTTCAACTCGTCGGAGATAAATCTCCTCCGAGTTTCAAACTTCAATAGGAGATAAGATCTTCTTCAACCTTGGCTAGAGATAAGATCTCCCCGAGCTTCAACTTCAATAGGAGATCAACCTCAATAGGAGATAAAATCTCTCGAGCTTCAACCTTGGTAGGAGATAAGATCTCCTTAACCTGGTTAGAGATAAGATCTTTCCGATCTTACAACTTCAACAGAAGATTGGATCTTTTTTAACACTCTCGACTTGGAGATAACCTCGGATCACCCTCAAGCTTCAACCTCAGTAGGAGATAAGATCTTCTTCAACTCGGCTGGAGATAGATCTCTCCCAAGCTTTAACCTCAATAGGAGATAAGATCTTCAATCTCGAATTGGAATAAGATCTCCCCCGAGCTTCAAACTCAATAGAAGATAAGATCTTCTTCAACCTCAATTGGAGATAAAATCTCCCTCGAGCTTCAACTTCAATAGAAGATAGGATCTCTTTCAACCTCAACTAGAGATAACTTGGCTGGAGATAAGATCTCCCTCGAGCTTCAACCTCAATAGAAGATAAGATCTTCTTCAACCTTTGCTGGAGATAAGATCTTTTCCAAACTTCAACCTCAATGGGAGATAAGATCTCCCTCAATCTCGGTTGGAGATAAGATCTCTCTCGAACTTCAACCTCAGCTGGAGATAAGATCTCCCCCGAGCTTCAACTTAGAAAAAAGATAAGATCTCTCTCAACCTTAATAGGAGATAAGATCTCTTTCGAGCTTTAACTTCAATCAAAGATTAGATCTCTCCCGAGCATCAATCTCAATGGATACAGAGCCCAAAAAAAACTTTGGTAGTCATCTTTTTTGTACTCTCTTCCTTCGAATTTCAAACTTGGGTGTGGGGGAACTAGTGTTGGGGATAAATCTCACTCCCATCAAAGTTCAGTCTGATGCTTAGCCTAATATAACTAATAATCACGGAAGAGCTTCGATCGAAAATTCTTCTTCCAGCGGTCGAACTCCTTCCAAACTTCTTCAGTAGCCGAACTCCTTCGACAATCGAACCCCTCTCGGACTCCTTCAGCAGTCAAACTTCTCCAGTAGTCGAACCTCTTTCGGACTCCTCCAGCGGTCGAACTCCTCCAGCGACCAAATCCTTCTTGAACTCCTCTAATGGCCAAACTCCTTTCGAACTTCTCCTTTTGCTGAACTTCTCCCAGACTTCTCCTTCAGTCAAACTTCTTCATCAGTCAGACTTCTTTCGAACTTCTCCATCAATCAAACTCCATCTAGACTTCTCCATCAGTTGAACTCCATCTGGATTCCTCCAATAGATTATTTCTAGATTTGAACTAGCATTCCTTCCAAATAATCCTCTCTAGTCGTATTCTCTTTAGGAGTCCGAACTCCTCTGAAATTGATATATGTCAAAGTTCTTCACCAACCAATGCCTGCTTCTCCTAAACTTTGATTATTAAATTTTAATGAACGAGCATATTATGACAATGGATACCTCTCTCTGTAACAAACTCTACTGATCCCGAGCGACCCACTACCAGACGATTATAGCTGTCACTATCAGTCTGCTACAGACAATACCTCTCTCCATAACAAGCTCCATGCAGTCCCGAGTGGCCCGCTATCGGATGGTTATGGCTGTCACTATCTGTGGCTATCACTATCAGTCTGCTATAGATGACATCTTTCTTTCCATAACAAATCCCATGCGGCTCCAAATGGCCCGCTATCTAATGATTATGGCTGTTATTATCAATCTGCTATAGGCTCCATCTATAAAAAAAGATCCTCTAGATACATTTTCTCTAAGCTCTCTTCTCCTTTCCAAAAACTCTGTTGAATTCTTTCTTGAGCACTCTATTTTTGTTGGCCAGAAGATCTGACTTGATCATCGAAGGATCCTACCAGAGCCACCACCACTGACTCTGGATAGAACTTTATTTTGCAGGTCATCAACAACGACCTCTTCTTCCTCAACTCTAGCTCGATCCGACATCAACTAGATTCTGTACCAACAATAATATTTACAAACCATATTCTACTTCATAAGTATATCACAGCATGTAAACATATGAAAAATTTTAATTTCATTACTCAAAAAGGTTCTAAGTACATATGAAAGAAAAGAAAAGGAAATGCATAATTAAGAGTTTTCTCTGACCTCGAGCTGGGGGACAGTGTTAGAAAATGCATCCTAAAGCCAATCATCTAAGTTGTAAATGATTGAAATCAGTATGTGAATTATTAAATAATAATAGTTATTTGGCTTACTTATCATAAAAAGTTTTATCTTCCTTAAATGAACTCCTATCTTATGATGAAGTTCTTAGAACCAAAATTAATTGATAAAATTAGATTTATTAGATGGTTCTTAAATTATTCACAACCAAATAATAAGTTATTAATAAGGATGATAACTTATCAAGTATAGATTGTGGTATGTCATATACGTTGGTTATCCTCATAACCAAGTGGTGTGGAGACATTGGTATGACATATAAGTTGGATGTAGGAGTACATCTGTACTGAACATGACCAATGTAGCACTCTACTATCAAGACTAACTAGTTAAGATCGAGGGGTATAAGTGTCTCTCCGATCTAAGATCACCACGGTGACTTGTAAACAACTCAATGTACTTTGGTGCCAACCTATCTATATTTTTAATATAGCAATGAAAGATTTTTAGATACAGTCAAGTACTTATAGAGTTGATATATGAGTCAAGATGGGATTGACCACTCTTGATTAACTTTAGAAAGCAAATATCTCGCTGTGTTTCAAATTAGCAAAACCTAGGCCTGGGTAATCCTCATGAGTCACAGAATTTGTAAAATTTTGAAACACAATATGGATAACTTGTCTGAGTATTGACAACTTACTCGAAGTTGTATTGAGCATTATTAGTCAAAGGGATAAATTATATGGTAACCATAGATCAAGGTTCTAAGAATATTGCTTTGTATATATTCGATCTATCTAGATGTCGGGTATCATTGCTAGTTGGTCATTTCGATTAGTACAAGAATTAATTTCTATGCTACCGACTTAGGTTTGAATCTATGGGGTTACACACATTAGAGGTAGTTATCTGATCGGAGGTTGATCGATGATTTAGAATCATTCTAAGATCAAATAATCAATACAATTGATGTTTGATCTAATGTAAGTGTTATAGGAGAATCGATTAGCAATAGGATTGATAATTGACTCAATTTAATTGAGCAATCAGATTAAAATTAAGTCTAATTAAATTAAATTTAATTTAAATTAGTTTGGACTTAATTAGATTAAGTCTAATTGGTTTATTGGATAAGCCAATTGTAAGAAAAAATAAGTCCTAATTTAATTAGGACTTGAGTGCACCTAATTTCTAATTTGATTAAAAATAAATTAGATTTAAATTTATTTAAATCTAATTTAATTAGGCTTCTAATTAGATTAAAATTATCTATTAATTAGGTTGACTCAACACTATTTTAAATTAGGTTCAAAAGATCTTGACCTAATCAAAGTAGAAGAGTCATAGTTAGACTAGGACTCCTTTCCTTGTGCCACTAAAAGCCCATGCCACACATTTGTTTTCAGATCTTTATGTGAGTATTTTCCATGGCTAAGAGTGCTCTTCTACACCCCTTAATCAAAATAATTTGAACATATTTTGAATAGGTCAAATTGGAAAGTTTGTTTTGGTTTAAACTCTACTTGATAGAGTCCCATGAAACCAAACTACCTCCTCCTCTCTTGCACCAATTTTCTCCATGCCATATTTATTTTGTTTGGCCCTTTTTATTTTGTTTTGTATATGGATAAGCAGGGTGTCATGCCAAGTTTTTAGGGGGTGGCATCCAAGAGTTTGGACTCCCCCCAAACTTCCTCTTGCTTCCTTATAGGACTAGGATTTGACCTAGTCCTCCATATATAAATTAGGACAGCACCTTTTGAGAAAGTGGTTGAGGCATGAAGAATCCCTAGTATTCCATGGGAGAAATCAAAAGAAAAAGGAGGACAGGCATGGGAGGATGAGGCACCATGTTTCTTGGAGGAAAAGTTTTTTTAAGATACCAAAAGTTGATGTCTTGTAGAGAAAAAGGTAAGAAAGAGAAGATTGTCTTCTCTAGGGTTTCCTCTGGATCTTTTTCTCCTCCATCTTTTTAGATTATTTTCATGAGAAAGATTAGAAAGAAAGAGAGAGGGCGTGGAGGATGGATGCTACAAATTGTTGGGGCATTAGGGTCTCTTTTGGACATGATTTGATCATGTCCTGATCAGAAGAAAAAGAAGAGAAGATGGTCTTCTCTTAAGATTCTTATGAGAACCTTTTCTTCTGAATTTTTGTGTATTATAAGAGAAATTAGAGAGGAAGAAACATGGAAGTATGAAAAAATAATAGACGAGAAGGTTTTCGCTTATCCAAGTATGGAGATCCGTTTAGGACATCAACGGTTGATGTCTTGAAAAAAGAATATGTGTCTTCTCTTAGAATCATTTTTAACTTATTGATTTTTTGAATTTTGGAAGATCCAAAAGTTGGTCTTCTTCCTTATTTCTTCTCTTGTTCTTCATCTCTTGAAGTATCCAAGAGATTCGAAGAATATTTTTTTGATTAACCATTAGGAGAGATCTACGATAAGCTAGAACTTCGAGCGGATCATCAATTGATGAACCTTCGATCTATGTTGCAGCCTTGTGTGGACTATCTGTAGAGGTCAGACATATTGTGCAGCTCCAAGCAATAAAGAACAATAATAAAATTCAACTACAGTGTTCTTAACCCATGTAAATGTATAAGATTTGATCTTTTATCTGACCTAAATATAATCTAGGTTTTCTAGAATAGTTCTAGATCTAGGTATTCATTTGATCAATACAAACCATCCTTATTTATTTTCAGATTTATGTTTGCATCATGATATGTTATAGATCTTAGATGTAGGGTTTAGTGATTAGATTACTTGCATTATTAGATTAAATAGTTTAATCTATGTCTTCCACTATAATTTATTTTGAAAAAATTTTGAAATACAAGCATGAAATCCTGCATGTTTTTTAATAGTAGTATTAGAGCATCTCGGTTCTTTTTGAAGAAAAAACTTATTTTTTGGATCAGGTTCATTCAGATCTAATTGGATCAGGAGGGATATTTCAAAAAAAAATTTCTCTAAGATCCTAATCAAATCTGAGACTCCTCAGATCTAATCTTATTGATCTGATAATAAAAATAAAAATAAAAATAAAGATAAAAATTAAATTTAATTTAATTATATCTTTATTTTAGGTAATCCAATTATCCTATGATGATCCCGATGTTTGCCTAAAGTTCTGGATGTAGCCATGCAAGTGCCTAGCCTACACCGGTATCTACTCGGACAGAATCTGAAGATCTTCTCCTTCTCAATCAATCCTCTAAAAATCAGATCTAGATCTGATCTTGAAGGTCTTCAAAATGGCTTTTGAAGAATAGTTGTTGTCTCTCACAGTAGTACTGCCTTCTTCATTTTCTGATGCCTTTCACTTGCTTGGATCGCACCTTCTTCATGCCCAAAGTCACTTGGGCGTGGTGAGGAGAGAGAGGACCATAGGGTGGCATGGAGAAGGAGGGAGAGGGGCTATGTGGCATGGGCTAAAGGTAGAAGAATTAAATTCTAGATGCAAATAGGGTTTACATAAATCCTACTGCACCATGCAGTAACACATCGTCCTGGCCAATCACGACCCTTTGTGCAATCAGATCTAAATCTGATTGATGGAATGACATCATCAGATTCAATCAGATTAGAGATCCACAAAACTCTCCTTAGGTGGCGCCAAGATTGGGTCAAACAAGTCTTTTTAGCACCACCTAATTTAATCTCCTGAAGCATCTGGAGTCCCATCTATATGGGACTCCATCTTCTATCCTCATGGGGTGCATGCCTCCCTAGATGTGCACCCTTTGTCTATCTACTTTTTAGTAGGGGGACAAGGGTCAAAGTTCTCTCTGATGGGTGCATGACACATAGGTAGATGTCTAAGTATCCAAGGTCAACATTTGACCAATGTTCGAAGACAAGATTTAGCAGGTGATCGAAAATGGCAGGTGATGGAAAATGGCAGGTGTTGTCTCAAATTTATTTCATAAATTAAGATAATTCTTTTCTGACCTAAACAAGATCTAGTCAGACCAAGTAAAGGTTTCTGAATGAGCCCAAATATATTTGGCTAGGTCGAGACAAGCTTTAATGATTGTTAAAAGAGAACATTAGGCTCAATCGTGTGCTAGAATAATTTTCTTGAACCTAATTGAATCTTATTCAAATCAATTGAATTGGGTTAATCCAATTGATGATATGTAAATCTAAACCCTTATTTATGTGATCCAGTTAGATTCAGTTCCATATGGTAATGGGATATGTCATGATCTGTATCATCCACATCATCGAAATACCTTCTGATGGATCAAAACTTTTCTGATTCAGACAACTAGTATGATTGATCATCCAAATCATTCTAATTGCTCCCAAAATCCACCAGTGACACCTAGCAGCATATGGTGGCAACCCATCAAAATTGAAAGCGAACCTCTTGGTGCAGTTACCTGTGTGATTAAGTTCCTCTATCTTAAGCTCTGATCGGATTAGGGTTAAGGTAATCTCGTCAAACCATAATATCCGTCATATGAATTAATCATTCGATTCAAGTTCAATGTGAAAATCTTAATAGAAACTCTTTCTATTATTTCACTCTGCCATGGCCATGAGCTTATGGACTTGATTCTCATGATCATCATAGGGCTACTCCTCATCTACTGAGGTAGATAGATCCTCTATTGGTGCAATCCAATTCCTACAATGAACATGCTATAGCCAACATGCACCTTAGGGTTTCAAATGGCTAGGAGTCCGAGTTATGGTGTAGTCAAACTATAACACCCTTAAGGTGAACTGTCAATGCACCTCAGATCAAAGAACCAGACACACTACTACAGCTTCGAGCCAATCATCGACGAGAAGGTAGACTTCCTCATGATTGCTCAAGGTGGTCATGCTCAGTGCCCTCATTCTCTAACGAGTACCTATACTCTCACTTTGGTGTCTCTACACCATAGACTCAAGACTCATCTATCCAAAAGAAGCGATCATATACTAACCTTTCGGATCAACCATCATCCTCATGATGATCCTACGGTCGGGAGTATTTTATGAGTTAATAATAAAAATTCATATGTTAAATTTTTAACTCTTGAAAATATGAACTATCATTACCATTAACTCAAGGAATGTATGATATATACTTTCAAATACACACTATGATAGAAAATAATCTATTTTATTATTTATAGTTAAAATTATAATTTTATCCTTAGAAGTGTATTACAAGTGTCAGCCAATCTGGCTACTAGGGAACACATATCTAACAAACTCCCACTTGACCTAAAGCCAATTAGCTACAAATCTAAGTCTCATCTTCTCAAGGTGGGCTTCAATGTTCTACTAGCCCAATGGCTTTGTAAGTGGGTCTGCCGCATTATCTATGGAGTCGACTCTCTTGACCTTGACATAACCTTTCTCAAGATAATTGTGGATAAGGTGGCATCGCCGCTCGATCTGCTTGGATTTTTGGTGAGACCTCGTCTCCTTAGTAAGGGCTATGGCACCATTATTGTCGCAATACAGAGGAATGTCATCCGATGGCATCACTCTGATCTCTGTGGTGAACTTCTTATACCAAAATGCCTTCTTTACAGCTTCTGATGCGGTGATATACTCTGCTTCCATGGTGGAATTTGCTATCACTGTCTGCTTGAAACTCTTATAACTGACTGCACTACCGTTCCACACAAATAGACTCCTAGATGTCGACTTTCGATCATCGATATCGGATATAAAATCTGAGTCTATATATCCTTGGACTTGGAGTTCTCCATTATTAAAGACCAACATCATATCCTTAGTTTTTCTTAAGTACTTAAGGATACATTTCACAGAAGTCCAGTGTTCTTCACCTAGATTCGACTGATATCTGCTCGTGACACACACAGCATGGGCTATATTAGGTCGTGTACATAACATGGCATACATGAGGCTCTCTATTGCTAAAGCATAAAGGATTTTGCTCATGCGTTCAATCTCCTTAGGTGTGTTGGGATACATTTTCTTGGAGAGATGAATGCCACGTCTGAAGGGTACCAATCCTCTCTTGGAGTTTTTCATGCTAAACCTCTTTAGCACTTCCTCTATGTACATTTTCTATGAAAGACCTAGCATCCTATTCGATCTATCTCTATAGACCTTAATTTCTAGAATAAAGGATGCTTCTCCTAGGTCTTTCATGGAGAATTCTTTAGATAATCATATTTTAACTGTGGTCAATATGAAAATATCATTCCTAATAAGAAGGATATCATCCACCTACAGTATGAGGAAGACAATAGCGCTCCCACTGATCATTTTAAAAATACATGATTCTTCCTCATTCTTGATGAAATCAAACAATTTGATCACATCATTAAAATGAGTATTTTAGCTCTAAGATGCTTGCTTAAGTCCATATATGGACCTTTGCAGCTTGCATACTTTGTGATCAACATCACTGGATGTGAAATCTAGTGGCTGTTCTATATAGATATCTTCCTCAAGGTATCCATTTAAGAACATCATTTTCCTGTCCATTTGCCATATTTCATAATCAAAATAGGCTGCAATAGCAAGCTATGTGCAGATGGATTCTAGCATGGCTACTAATGAAAAGGTATCCTGATAGTCAATTCCTTCGTGCTGACTATACCTTTTTACGACTAATCTAGCTTTGAATGTCTCCATATTTTCATTTGTACCAATCTTTCTCTTGTAGATCCATTTACACCCAATAGGTACTATACCTTCAGGTGGATCTACCAAGGTCCAGACTTGGTTTGAGTGCATCGAATCAATATCTGACTTCATTGCCTCTAACCATTTTTCGGAGTCGATATCCGATATCGCCTCATCATAGGTTTTGGGATCATCACCATGAACTCCATTATCTATGAGGAACATTTCCTCTACTTCCTCTAAAATAGTACCTAAGTACCTCTCAGAAGAATGGAAAACTCTTTTCGATCTACGAGGTGGAGAAGGTAGTAATTATATTGGCTCAACCTGATTTAGTTTCATAGGATCCTTAGCTCATTACTTTTGTGAGATTTTCTCCTCGAGCTTGATCTGCCTTCCAATGCCACCATCTTGAATAAACTATTTTTCAAGAAAGATGGCATGTCGACTCATAATCACATTGTGGCCTTCTGAAATGTAGAAATAATATCCTAATGACTCTTTAGGATATCCTATGAATCGAGCTCTAAAGGACCTATAATCTAACTTGTTCGCTTGTTGTCTTTTGACATGAGCCGAACAACCCCAAATTCTGAGATGACTCAGACTTGATTTCTTATCATGCCATATCTCATACGGTGTGGTAGGAATGGTTTTAGAGAAAATTCTATTCAATAAATATATAGCAATTAATAGACTATGTCCCCAAAAAAAATTGGAGAGGTCTGTGAAGCTCATCATGGATCGGATCATATTTAATAGGATCTGGTTCTTTCATTCTAAAACTCCATTGAGTTGAGGTGTTGCAGGTGGAGTCCATTAAGAGACTATGCCATTTTGCTTGAGATATTTCAAAAATTTTTGACTAAGGTATTCACCTCCTCGATCTATCGAAGAATCTTAATGGGTTTTCTAGTTTGCTTTTCAACTTCATGTCTGAATTTCTTAAACTTTTCAAAGGCTTCAGACTTGTGTCTCATAAGATACACATACCCATACCGAGATAAATCATCGGTAAAGATTATGAAGTAGTCAAAGTTGCCTCTTGCCGGCACATCAAATGGGCTGCACATATCAGTATGTACTAAGACAAGTAGTTCCGTGGCCCTTTCTTCATGTCCTACAAAAGGGAGCTTAGTCATTTTGCCATGAAGATATGATTCATAAATTGGATATGACTCAAAAGTCAACAGACTCAATAGTTTAATTTTTTTCAATTTGTTAATCCTATCTTCTGCTATATGACCTAGTCTTAGGTGCCATAGATACCTATCGTTTGGACTATCCCTGGGTCATTTTGATCTTATGGCATTCACATTTTACTCGATATTAAAGATAGATATATCAATATGCAACTGGTAGAGATCGTTAATAAGAAAATCACTTATAATTTTATTTTTTTCATAAAGAATATTACAATGATCCTTAAGAAAACTAATTACATAGCCTTCTTGTGCTAAACATGAAACAGAAATTAAATTTCTGCTTACAGTAGGCATATAATAATCCTTAAGTACTAAATCAAAACTAGATGGTAGTCGAAAAGGGTAGGTTTCCATGGCCATAGTAGTAACCCTTGCTCCATTTTTTATGCATAGGATCATCTCACCATCCTCAGCCTCCTGCTATCCTTAAGACCCTGCATGGAAGTGCACAAATGAGCACTAGAATCAGAGTCAAGCACCCAACTGGATGCAGAAAAAATTGTAAGATTAGATTCAATAACGAGCATACCTCCAGAAGGACCTGTCTCCTTCTTATTCTTCAGGGTGGCCAGGTATGTATGGCAGTTTCGCTTTCAGTGGCCGTCAGTATTATAATGAAAATACTTTTCTTTGTCAGCAGCTTTCTTCTTTAGCTCTGCCTTCTTTTTTTTTTCACCTTTCATCTTTTGTTTCTTCATAGACTTCTTCTTCTTTTCAAAAAACTTTCTCTTGAAAGTAGTCCATTCCATAGCAAGTATTGAGCCTTTAGAACCTTTCATAGAAAGCTCAGCAGTAACCAGTATATTCATAAGCTCGACCAGAGTATTCTGAAGTTTATGCATATGGTAGTTCATGATAAACTGTCCATACACATCAGTCAAGGATTGTAGAATTATATCATTCTATAAATCCTGGTCTAACTTCACTCCGAGCTTCTCAAGCTCTTCCAAGTTCTTGATCATCATCAGACAATGATCTTGGACCGACTTTCCATCATGCATTTTAGCCTTAAATAGTCATTTAGTGATCTGATATTTGGCTGTGTGACTCTGTTCACCAAACAACTCTTGTAGGTGAGCCAATATTTGGTGGGCAGTCTTGATATCTTCATGTTGGCACTAAAGCTCATCAAACATCGAGCCCAACATGTAGTATCTAGCCTTATTATCTTCACCCATCCATTTGTCAAGAGACACTCTCTATTCAGTGGATGGATGAGCTGGTAAAGTGGAGGGATCCTAATCCAATACATGAGTCAACATCTCAAAACCTAAAATAATTTTGAAGTTTCAGAGCTAATCCTTGTAATTACGTCCGATCAGTCTATGGGTGTCCAAGATATGGGCTAGTGGATTGGATGCAAACATTTTTCTTTTTCTATAAAGAGTCAAAGTTTCTCGTTAAATTTTGTAATTAAGACTTGATCAATTTATTTAGGAGTTTGATTTTTAAATAAATTAGCTTTCACTATTTTTTTGGATCCCTATACTCCCTCTGTATAGATGCAAAAATCTTCATAATTACTGATTTCTAGTGGGTGGTGCAGTCCCACCAATTGACTCATCACCTCTCCTAATAGTTATTGATGATGGGTTATTCAATGAGTGAACAACTCTTATTCAATGGTTCTCTAATCATGATGCACCCAGACTTGGTCTCTGATTCATGAATCTTACCGTGCCCAGAATATTGATCCACTCCTTAGTTAAGTCAAACCCACCATTTGCATAGATTGGATTTCTAATTAGATTTTTCATCATATCCAGAATATTGAGCTCAATCCATCCTCCAACCCATAGCATCCAATGCTTAATAGACATGGTTGCATCTTCCTGGTGCAACTGAACCACTGTGACTAGCCGAAAATAATCAACCTCGAAAAGGGCTCATACATCTACAATGGTGAAAGATCTTAGACTTAATCTTTTCTTAGGGAGATTTGATTTAGGTCTCTTTAAACTTGACTTGATATAGCCATAACCATTATGACTAACCTAGAGGCATGGGTTAGCTCGTATTGTTAGCCACCTTAGATCAGGACTGGGCTGATAAATATGACCAGATAAGTGAGACCGGTGGAAGAGATATGCCATTAACTCAACAAGAACGCATTCGAGTCGAATAGCTCCTAATTAAAAATCAGTCGGTCATATCTGCCAAACTTACCTTAGACATCAAATTGTTGAGCCAAAACCAATCGGTTAGCCTACAATCTAGACTCTAACCACTGAGCCTAATTAGGTCTTAACTTGATCGATCATTCATGTGACTCGACCTTGACCCAAACTTAATCCTATTAGGCTGGTCAATTTAAGTACTGTTGATCCCACCTAACCAACTTTTGATTCGGTTTGATCAACCGCTAGACCTAATTGAGCTACCCAAGCCCAAACCTAATTTTATGAATATGTCTTAGATCTAAAAATTCATAATTTTATATCTAATATATTTTATAATCTTAATTCTTAATTAATTTAGGATTCATAAATAGAATATGTATATAAAATCTTAGGATTTCATGATCTAGGATTTTGCAAAAAATAAGTTTTGATTTCTGATTAAGGTCGAACATGCAACACCCTTGCACACCATAAGAACACCCCATGGAATGGAAGGAGAGGAGGGCCTTTAATCCCTACTTCATTCTTATGACTGGACGGCCAAGGGAAACGCCTTAATCAGAAACATGATAAATTTACAAAACCAGTTAGATCTACATCATATATCACATATATAAAAATTAATCTAACTAAAAACATATTTTGCATATATCTCATGTATCATATCATGCATATTTTTAGATCTAAATTATCTCATAAATTTTTAAAAAATAAGATTTAAATTTGATCATATCAAATTAAAATTTATTCTAGATAATTTTATACAACTATTCTACAACTAGTCTAAACATGCATCTTCCATATCTCATATGAACAAATTGAATAATTTTATTTTCTATTTTCTAGATTTAATTATAATATTTATAATATCAAAAAATAATAAATAAATAGATCTAAAATTTATAATTAATTAAATTAAAATTATGATCATGCTAGACTACACAGAATAATTCTATTTCTAGTCTAGTCATGCATCTCATACATCTTAGATCTAGATTTATTTTAATTCTTAATTTTTTGATTTCAAATCTAATCACATCTAATATGACATCTAAAATCATCTAATTATTAGATTAAAAATAAATTAAAATTAGATTTAATGAATTATGAAACCTGGCTCTAATATTAGTTGAAGGAAAGAACCTATTTTTCGGATTAGGTTCGTTCAGATCTGATTGGATCAGGAGGGATATTTCAAAAAAAAAAATTTCTAAGATCCTAATCAGATCTGAGACTCTCCATATCTAATCTTATTGATCTAATAATAAAAATAAAAATAAAAATAAAAATAAAGATAAAAATTTAATTTAATTTAATTATACCTTTATTTTGGGTAATCCAATTATCCTGTGATGATCCTGATGTTTGCCTGAGATTTTGGATGTAGCCACGCAAGTGCCTGACCTCTATCGGTATCCATCCAAGCAAGATCTAAAGATCTTATCCTTCTCAATCAATCCTTCAAAAATTAGATTTGGATCTAATCTTGAAGGCCTTTAAAATGACTTTTGAAGAACAGTCATTGTCTCTTGCAGCAGTGCTGCCTTCTTCCTTTCCTGGCGTCTTTCACTTGCTTGGATCGCACCTTCTTCATGCCTAAAGTCCCTTGGGCATAGAGAGGAGAGAGAGGACTAGAGGGTGGCATGGAGAAGGAGGGAGAGGGACTATATGGCGTGGGCTTAAGGTAGAAGAATTAAATTCTAGGCGCAGACAGGGTTTATATAGATCCTACTGCGCCATGCAATGCCACATCATCCTGGCCAATCACGGCCCTTTGTGCAATCAGATCAAAATCTGATTGATGGAATGACATCATCTGATCCAATCAGATTAGAGACCCTCAAAACTCTCCTTAGGTGACACCAAGACTGGATCAAACAAGTCTTCTCGGTGCCACCTAATTTAATCCCCAGAATCAATTGGAGTCCCATCTATATGGGACTCCATCTTCTATCCTTATGGGGCGCATGCCTCCCTAGACATGTGCCCCTTTTTTGTCTGCTTTTTAGCATAGGACAAGTCCCCGGGTTCTCTCTTATGGGTGCATGATACATGGGCAGATGTCTAAGTGTCCAGGGTCAATATTTGACCAATGTCCGAAGACAAATTTTGTAGGTAATGAAAAATGGCAGGTGTTGTCTCAAATTTATCTCATAAATTAGGATAATCCTTTTCTAACCTAGACAAGCTCCAGTCAGACCAAGTAAAGATTCTTGAGTGAGCCCAAACATATTTGGCTCAGTCGAGACAAGCTTTAATGATTGTTAAAGGATAACATTAGGCTAAATCGTATGCTAGCATGATTTTTTTGAACCTAATTGAATCTTATTCAAATCAATTAAACTGAATTAATCCAATTGATGATATCTAGATCCAAACTTGTGTGATCTAGTTAGGTTTAGTTTCGTATGATAATGGGATATATTGTGATCTCTATCATCGACATCATCGAAACACCTTTCGATGGATCAGAACTTTTTTGATTTAGACAACTAGTATGATCGATCATCCAAATCATTCTAATTGCTCTCAAAATCTACCAGTGACACCTAGCAGCATATGGTGGCAATCCATCAGAACTGAAAGTGAACCTTTCGATGCAGTTACCTATGTGATTAATTTTCTCTATCTTGAGCTTCGACTGGATTAGGGTTAAAGTGATCTCGTCAAACCCTAATATCTGTCATATGAATTAATCATTCGATTCAAGTCCAATATAAAAATTCTAATAGAAACTCTTTCTATTATTTCACTCTGCCATTGCCATGGGCTTATGGACTTGATTCTCATGATTATCATAAGGCTACTCCTCATCTACCGAGGTAGATAGATCCCCTATTGGTGCAATCTAATTCCTACAATGAACATGCTGGCCAACATACACCTCAGGGTTTTGAATGGCTAGAAGATCAAGTTATGGTATAGTCAAACTATAACACCCTCAAGGTGAACTATCGATGCACCTCAGGTCAAAGAACCAGACACATTACTGCAGCTTCAAGCTAGTCATCGACGAGAAGGTAGACTTTCTCATGACTGCTCGAGGTGGTCACGCTCAGTGCCCTCATTCTCTAACGAGTACCTGTACACTCACTCCGATGTCTCTACACCATAGACTCAAGACTCATCTATCCAAAAGAAGTGATCATACACCAATCTTCTAGATCAATCACCATCCTCATAATGATCCTACGATCGAAAGCATTTTATGAGATAATAATGAAAATTTATGTCTTAAATTTTTAACTCTTGAAAATATAAACTATCATTACCATTAACTCAAGGGATGTATCACAGACACTTTCAAATACACACTATGATAGAAAATAATTCATTTTATTATTTATAATTAAAATTATAATTTTGCCCTTAGAAGTGTATTATAAGTGTCAACCAATCTGGCTTCTAGGGCACACATATCTAACACTTTTATGATATGATTATGCATGATTTAAAATAAATTTAAAAATAAAAATTAAAGATCATACATACTGATCATAAGATTGTCTGGTTGTAAGGTTAACTCCTTACAACGAAAAAATTATCCTCGTATGTGCTGATCTATTTTTTGAATCATGAATAAGTTAGATATGATCTAAATAATTTATGATTTATTTTTTAATTTTAAATTTAAAATAAATAGATGTTAGATTTATTTTAGATTATTTAGATTAGATCTAAATAATATCAAGCCATATATACTAATTATAAGGTTGTCCTACTATAAGGTTTACCCCTTATAATGGAGAGGTTGTCCTAGTACGTGCTTCCTAAATTATAAATAAGTTAAATAAGATCTAAAATAATTTATGATCTATTTTTAAATTTTAAATCTAAAATTAAATAATTTATGATCTAATTTTGATCATTTAGATGAGATCAATATGATGTGTTTCATATTTTGATCTACATCTTCTAGTTGCATATATTGATATGTAGCTTTATTTTTGAATCTAGAATTTATATATTTGATATATCTACTTTGTAGAATTACTTACTAAAATTTAAATTACTAAAAATTATTTAAAGAAATAATTAGTTAATCAACCTATCCATAGATGCACATAGGTTGGCCAACCAAAGTTGGACTCGTGTGCAATCTATGTGGATTCTAGTACCTATTAGAAAATTAAAGTAATTCTCCGATTTAGAGATAGAGGCTACCAATTTGAATAAAATAGTGGAAGAACCTTTAAACTAAAGTTCAAGTCTCTAGGCTTAAAATAATTCATATACAATTGGTCATTGTTCTCTTTTCTATTTAGATTATGGTTAAACCCTAATTATTGCGATCATTGTCAGACAGTGACATACTTATGGGACCCAACTTTGATAATTAGTATCGAAAGTAAATTTTGGTTCAGTAGTATGAATGGGTTCATGCTGGAGCTTCTAAGTTCAATGAAAACAAAAGGTCTAAGACTAACCCAAATCAGGTAGAGTGCTTCTAATGTTAGAAGTATAGTCATAGGAAGAAGTATTGTCATGAATATCTTGCTTCTCTTGACCTTAATAGGCTGAACAAAAGAAAAGAGTAAGGAGTTGCTCATCAAGAATGTTATATGATAATACCTTATAATTTCTTTATATGTGCTTCTACTACCTAGGTATTGGATACCAATAGTCTTATGCAATTTATTGCAAGAACTTTAGGTAAGTGGAATATTTGAAAATGGTGAGAGATTCCTTAATGTTAGGGATGGAAGTCTAGTTCCAAACCTAGCTTTAGAAATCGTCAAGCTAATTTTCAATACAAATATTATCATTTAAGTGACTATTACTATTTGTTGGAAAATGTATCCCAAAGCCAATCATTAGTTTGTTGACAGTTGTGCTGCATTATATGTATAATTAATTTATTAATAAATAAAATATATTTTTGATATTTTCATCATAAAGTTTACATCTTCTAACGAACTCCATTATTATGATGAAGTCCTTAGGACTATTTAGATTTATTAAAGAGAAGATTTATCGATTAGTCCTTAAAATTGTTCATGATCAAATGATAGGTTATTAATTAGGATGACAGCATCTATCGAGCATAGGTTGCTATATGCCATATAGATTGGTTGTCTCTTAACCAAGGAGTATGGAGACACTAGTATGGCATATTGGTGAGATGTAAGAGTACATCATCACTGAACGTGACCAACTCTAGAGCATTCTATTGTCAAGAATGTCTCTGATGGGATATAGGTATAAGTGTCCCTTAGATCTAAGATCATCTCGGTGGCTTGCAAGCAACTCATTGTGCTTTGGTACCGGACTAATTAAATTTCTAATTCAATAACGAAAGACTTCTGGGCACAGTCAAGTACTTGCAAAGTTGGTATGTGATCAAGATAGGATTGACCACTCCAAGAGTTGGAGAAGAATGTATCACTATATTTTAATATAGCAAAATCTTGGTCAGAATAATCCATAAGATGTATTTGCTATTTTGAAATATAATGTGGATAGCCTAATCAACTTTTGACAGTTGAACTCTGAGGATCCTACGAGCATTTTAGTCAAGAAGATGAATTATATGAAAACTATTGGTGCAGAATTTGGTTGATGCCAGATCGAACTGGAGTGGAAGGGGACGAGGTCGCTATCGGTGACCTGCAAAATAAAGTCCCATCCAGAGTCGGTGGGGGTAGCTCCGGTAGGATCCTCCGATGGTCAAGTTAGCTCTGACCAATAGAAATGGAGTGCTTGGTGTGGAGTTCGACAGAATTTCAAGGAGGAGAGCAGAGTTTTTAGCATCTAGCGTAAGCGTATCTGGAGGATCCTTTTTATAGACTGAGCTTGTTGTAACTGCCTTGATTAATGACTATCATAACCGTCCTGATCAATGCCGATCGTTATTGACTTGATAAATGCTGATCGTTATTGACTTGATAAATGTCGATCGTTATTGTCGTGATAAATGACAATCATTATTGTTGTGTAACTGTTCAGTAGTGGGATCACTTGTAGGAATCCATCAACAATCTGTAAAGAGTTCGGCTTCCATAGAAGCCCGGCTACTAGAGGAGTCCACAAGGAGTTCGGCTTCCGTAGAAGCCCAGCTGCTGGAGGTGTCCGTAAGGAGTTTGACTTTTGTAGAAGCCCGACTATCGGAGGAGTCCGCAAGAAGTTCGGCTTTCATAGAAGCCTGACTGCTGGAGGAGTCCGCAAGAAGTTTGGCTACCAAGTAGTTCGGAAGGCTGATGAAGTTTGGTTAAGGTTTGTCCGCTAGGATCTCAAAAGAGCTCGATCGTTGAGGAGTTCGGTCGACTAAAGGAGTTCGGCTAAGACCCGTTCGCTGAAGCTCTTCCATGGCTACCTATTGCATTCGGCTGAGCATCGAACCAGACTTCGACAGGAGCGGGGTTTATCCCCAACAATAGTCCCCCCACTCCCAAGTTTGAAACTCAAAGGAAGGGAGTGCAAAAAAGGCGACTATTGATGTTCTCTTTTGGGTTTCGTGCTGGTTCAGATCGAAGCTCAGGAGAGATCTCATCTCCAACCAAAGTTGAAGTAGATCTCGTCTCCTACAGCTGAGGTTAATATGGGTGCTCAGGGGAGGTCTGATCTCTAGCCGAGGTTGATGCGGTCGCTTGGGAGAGATCTTATCTCTCATCGAGCTTGCCTTGGAGGAGATATTATCTCCTGCGGTCGAGGTTAAAGGTCTTTGACCTGCTTCTGTTAGGACGAGGTTCGACTTTGCTCGCATTAGAATGAGGTTCTCCTCCTATTTCTAACGGGCTGTGGGAGCATATAAAGGCCATTGTCAGGACCTCTCCCCCCATCCCATCCTAAATGAACGAGGCCTTCGACCTTGCTCACGTTAGGATGAGGTTCTCCTCCTGTTCCTAACAGGCTGTGGGGGCACATAAGGGTCGATGTCAAGGCCTCTCCCCCCATCTCATCTAAGGTGAATGAGGCCTTCGACTTTGCTCGTGTTAGGATGAGGTTCTCCTCCTATTCCTAACGAGCTGTGGGGACACATAAGGATCGTTGTCAGGGCCCCTCCCTCATCTCGTCTAAGGTGAACGAAGCCTTTGACTTTGCTCACGTTAGGATGAGGTTCTCCTCCTATTTTTAACAGACTATAGGGGCACATAAGGGCCATTGTCAGGGCCTCTCCCCCCATCTCGTCTAAAGGTGAACAAGGCCTTCGACTTTGCTCGCATTAGAATGAGGTTCTCCTCCTATTTCCTAATGGACTGTGGGGGCACATAAGGGCCGTTGTCAGGCCTCTCTCCCATCTCGTCTAAAATGAACGAGGCCTTCGACTTTGCTCATGTTAGAATGAGGTTCTCCTCCTATTCCTAATGGGCCACTTTTGCTCGTTTCTTTCCTGTCATCATATAATTCTTGCACCAGAAAATAATAATGCTGAACGAAGGAGTTTTATTAAAGAAAGTTTATTGGTAATACATCCTTAGGTTTTCTAAGTTCTAAGGTCGGGGAAGCACTATTCCTCCAAGCTCCTTCAGACGATAAGTTCCAGGCCGGACGACCTCCACCACTTCATACGGACCTTCCCAATTTGGGGTGAGCTTCTCTTGGCTCTGAGTCTGAGAGATGGCAGCTCGTCGAAGCACTAGGTCCCCCACTCTAAACATCTTACCTCTAACTCTGGAGTTGTAGTACTGAGCCACCTTCCGTTTGTAGGCTGCCATTCGGATGCGGGCTTCCTTCCTTTTTTCTTCCAGCAGGTCGAGGTTAACTCTGAGGTCCCAGGGGTTGAGCTGCTTGTTGAAGCCCACAACTCATGCAGATGAGACCTTAAGTTCGATCGGAATAACTGCCTCCGTGCTGAAGGCCAAGGTGAAGGGTGTTTCCCCAATCAACATTCTTTGTGTAGCTTGGTATGCCTAGAGGACGTGGTAGAGTTCATCCACCCAGGCCCCCTTTGCACTATCGAGCCTTATCTTGATGCCTTGCAGTAGGATCCGATTGGTCACCTCAGCTTCTCCATTGGCCTATGGGTGAGCCACCGATATGAAGTGATGGAAGATGTTTAGTCCTTCACAGAACTCGACGAACCTCACCCCAGCGAACTATCGCCCATTATCGGTTATAAGGGTTCGAGGCAGACCAAACCAGCAGACTAGTAACTTTCAGACGAAATCTTGCACCTTGGCCTCGGTAATCTTTGCTAGTGGTTCGGTTTGGACCCATTTGGTGAAATAGTTGATCACAACTAGGAGGAACTTCCGCTGCTCGGACGCCGTTGGGAAGGGGCCAAGTATGTCCATTCTCCATTGCGCAAATGGCCAAAGTGCACTTAGCGGAGCAAGCTCGGAGGTCGACTGTCTTTGTACGTTTGCGTTCTTCTAACAGTGGTCGTACTTCTTCACATACTCCATGAAATCGTGAAATAAGGTCGACCAATAGTACCCTTGCCGAAGTAGTCTTTGCGATAGGGATCTAGCTCCTATGTGACTTCCGTAGAGTCCTTCGTGCACCTCCCAGAGTGCGAGATCAACCTTTGAAGGTCGAAGACATCTCAGGAGCGAAAGGGAGTATGACCTCTTATACAACCTGTCTTCATGTAAAATGTAGCGGGAGGCCTGATTTCTGAGCTTTCGAACTTCTTTCGGATCATGAGGAAGGACCCCCTCCTTGAGGTAGACGACCAACGGGTCAATCCAGCTTGGCTCAAATTTCGTCTGCAGAATGACCTGGTGTTTCTCTATGGTTGGGCACTTTAGAGTCTCCAAGAATACTTCTCTCGGAAGCTCGGCTAGGGCTAAAGTGGCCAACTTGGAGAGAAGATCGCCTCTTACATTTTCCGCCCTCGAAATTTATCGAATGCCGAAACAATCAAAGGCTGGGGTCAAATCCCTCACCTTCCCAAGGTATCTCACCATACTGTCCTCCTACGTCTCGTAGCTGCCATTAACTTGGCATACCACCAATTGGAAATCGTTGTAGACTTGAAGCCGATCTACTTTTAATTTCCTCGCTATTTTTAATCCGACGATCAGCGCTTCATATTCGGCCCTATTGTTGATCGTAGGAAACTTGAAGCACAGTGCGTACTCAACGACGACGCCCTCGGGGCTAATTAAGACCAGTCCCGCACCAGCTCCAGTGGAGTTGGATGAGCCATCCACATGAAGAGCTCAAAAGCCTTCGGAGAGGTCGGCACTTTCCTCGGAGAGGTTCGACTGCGATAGCAGGGCATCAGTCTCATTCTGTTCAAGCTCGGCTTCGACTGGAATGGTGCATTCTAACATAAAATCCACCAATATCAGGGCCTTGATCGATGGCCAGGGTCGATAGTTGATGTCAAATTCTATGAGCTCGATTGCCCATTTTGCGATTCTCCCAGAAGCATCCGCTCGATGAAGGACTACTTTTATTGGTTGGTCCGTGAGGATCGTAATGGTGTGCTCCTGAAAATAAGATCGAAGTCTCCATACAGTAATTAGAAGAGAGTAAATCAATTTTTCTAACCTTGAGTATCTGATCTTCGCATCCCTCAGGACCCGACTCATGTAGTAGACCGATTGCTGCATCTTTGCTTCCTCTTTGACCAGGACTGCCGCCAGGGCCATTAGAGAGACAGCTAGATATAGAAATAATTTCTCTCTAGGTTCAAACTTTGCCAGCAATGGGGATGAGTCGAGGTAGTTTTTAAATTCCTCGAATGCCTATTAGCACTCCGTCGTCCAGCAGAAGTTCTTTGGTTGCCTGAGAATTTGGAAGAAGGGCACATATCGTTCAGCCGACCTTGAGATAAAATGATTTAGGGATGCCACCTTTCCAGTCAGGCACTAAACTTCTTTGATCATTTTCAAGGCGGTCATCTCCTGAATGGCTTGGATTTTCTCTAGGTTTGCTTCAATCCTGTGTCTTGACACTATGAACCCCAGAAACTTTCCTGAGGTCATGCCAAAGGCGCACTTGCTCAGATTCAGTTTCATCTTGTGCTTCCTGAGTGCACCAAAGGTCTCTTTAAGGTCGATGAGGTGGTCTGTTGAAGCTTAACTTTTGACGAGCATATCATCTACATGCACCTCCATATTGCGATCAATCTACTCCTTGAAGATCTTATTGACCAAATGCTGGTACGTTGCCCTTGCATTTTTTAGCCCAAAGGGCATGACCCTATAACAATAAAGACCATGATCAGTAATGAAAGCGATCTTCTCTTCATCCTCAGGCACCATCCGGATCTAGTTATAACCATAGAAGGCATCCATGAAGGTGAGGAGCTCGTAGCCTGAAGTCGCATCCACTAGTTGATCAATCCTGGATAGAGGGTAACTATCTTTTGGGCAGGTCTTGTTCAATTTTTTGAAGTCAATGCACATCCTCCACTTATTGTTCATCTTTTTGATGAGGACCACATTTGAGATCTAGGTTGGATAATTAACCTTCCGAATGAATCTGACTTTAAGGAGCTTGTCTACTTCTTCGACGATTGCTTTCTACCTCTCTGGGACATGGTGGTGCATCTTTTCTTTTATCGGCTGATGCCTCGGGTCGATGGCCAGTCGATGTTCCATAACCTCGACGTCAATCCCTGGCATGTCTGTTGGGGTTCAGGCGAAGATGTCCATAATTCTTTTGAGAAAGGTAACGAGTTACTCCCAAACTTCGCCTGCCAAGTTGGAGTCGATCTGCACCGCATGCTCGATGTTCTCATCGTTTAAGGGCACAGAGACGAGGTCCTCCATAGGCTCGCCCCGCTCCTCAGTGAGGTCATCTTGGACATCCAATTCATCAACAAGATAAGAGTCAGACTGCTCTCCCTTATGTAAGGCGATCGAGTAGCAGTGCCTCGCCAAAGCTTGATCTCCCCTGACCTCTCCGATCCTATGACTTGTTGGAAATTTCATCTTCAAATAATAGATCGATCGCACCACCTGAAGTGCATTTAGATCAGGTCGACCAATTTCGGACGTTGTCCTGCTGCCACAACTAAAGTTATTATGCCCTCAACTAGTACGGTGTTGCCAGTGAATCCTATCAGTGGGGAGTTCATAGGCCCCAAGTGGTCATCGGATAAGGATATTTTTGAGAAGGCATCGTAAAACAATACATCGATCGAACTTCCATTGTCCACCAAAACATGGCATACATCATAATCGATAATGTTCAAAGAGATTACAACCACGTCGTTGTGCGAAAATTGGACCCCTTGGGCGTCCACCTCGGTAAAGGTCATAGGTTCCTCGATCCTCTATTTTTTCATTGGTCCTTCGGATCTGTTGGCCTCTTCTTGTTGAAGCCCCCCCGAGATAGTATTGATGACACCGAGAGACGGCCGATCTTCTTGGTCCTCCCCCCTCGATGGTAGCGCTCTCAGTCGATCCTCTCATCCTTCAGACCGTCTCCATAGGAATCGGCCAAGTCTACCCCGCCTGACGAGCTCTTCGATCTCATCCTGAAGTTTGATGCACTCCTCAGTGTCATGGCCATGGTCACGATGATAAAGGCAGAACTTATTGAGAATATGTTTGCTGGGGTGGGAACACATCCTCTCATGTCTCGAAAGTTATTCCCTAATTTTCATCAGCACTTAGGTCTTCGGAGCGTTAAAGGGGGCGTAGTTGTGAAATCTCCATTAGGGAGAACCTCGACACTGGGGAGAACCTCGACGCTGGGGAGAACCTTGGTGTGTCCTTCTGTCGGGGCTTCCCCGCCTTTGGGCCCGAGGGGGAGTTCGGACTCACCTACGTCTAGAAGGAGTCCGAAAATATGGTCGAGCTTTATTCGACTTCTCTTCTTCGATGGGCCTGCCCGGTTCGCCGACTTGCTGCTCGCCACTGGCTTCATCATCCTTGATCTTGAAGGCCTCCTCAGCCCGGGCATAACCTTCAGCTCGAGCTAGCATATCAGCAAAGTCCTTGGGATACTTCTTTTTTAGGGAGAACAGTATGTCGTTCTTCTGAAGGTTACCCTTGAGCACGACCATCGCAATGGATGGTCCAGGTCTCGAACCTCCAATGCTGCAGCATTAAACCATGTGACATAAGTTCGGATGGATTTTCCTTGCTTCTGTTTGACATTCATCAGGAAATCCGAACTTCGACGTGGATGCCGACTACTGACGAAGTGGGCTGCGAACTGCTGGCTCATCTGATCAAACGATAAGATGGTACTTAGCTTAAGTGCTGAGTACCAGTTCCTGGTGGCTCCCTTAAGGATCAAGGGGAAAGCCTAGCACAAAATAGTGTCTGGTGCGTCATGGAGCAACATCATCGTTTGGAAGACTTTCAGATGGTCGACTGGATCGGTGGTCCCATCGTAACTCTCGAACTGTGGGAGCTTGAAGTTCGGCAGGACCGATTCCTGCATAATATTCTATAAAAAGGGAGGGTCAGCACAAACGTCATTACCATGAGAGGAGGGATTGTGATGGAAATTCTTGATCCATCGGCTCATTTCTAAGAGCCTTTGATCCAATAGATCTTCATGATCATTCATCTCCAAGGTTTTTTTATAGAATGGGTGCGAAGCTTCCCCCTGGGTCGAGTCGTGGTCTAAGTAGGTTCCTTCCCTCCTCTGCTTCTCCCTTCTAGGCATTGAAGGTTGGGTAGCCCAAGTCAGCCATTCCTGGATCGGACCATAGGGCTCTGGAGAATCCCACATCAGTTGAGCGAATGCCGGGGCCTGTTGGTGCATGGCCTGCACAACTTGCATCACCTCCGTGAGGCCACGAATCTGCTGGACGAGCAGGTTGAACTGCTCCGCATCCACCATAGCTACAAATGGAACCTGGGTTACCGGGGCTGGAGTGGAAGCAGACGGATTTGAGCGAGATTGGGCCGCGGAGGTCGTTGATCATCGGGTCGAAGCTTTTCTGGGATGCATTTTTTCTGAAAAGAACTTTAGATCGCTGCTAAGCACTCCTTTAAGATTGAGGGAATCTTAAGAATAGAGGGCCCTCCTTCTAGCGCCAAATCTGTTGGTGCAGAATTTGGTTGATGTCGGATCGAACTGGAGTGGAAGGGGATGAGGTCACTATCGATGACCTACAAAACAAAGTTCCATTCTAGAGCCGGTAGAGATAGCTCTGAAAGGACCCTCCGACGATCAAGTTAGCTCTGACCAATAGAAATGGAGTGCTCAGTATGGAGTTTGATAGAGTTTTGAGGAGGAGAGAAGAGTTTTTAGCACCTAACATAAGCATATCTGGAGGATCCTTTTTATAGGCGGAGCTTATTGTAACTGCCTTGATTAATGACTATCGTAACCATCCTAATCAATGCCGATCATTATTGACTTGATAAATATTGATCGTTATTGACTTGATAAATGTCGATCGTTATTATCGTGATAAATGACAATCATTATTGTTGTGTAACCGTTCAGTAGTGGGATCGCCTGTAGGAATCCATCAACAGTCTGTAAAGAGTTTAGCTTCCATAGAAGCCTGACTACTGGAGGAGTCCGCAAAGAGTTCGGCTTTCGTAGAAGCCCGACCGCTGGAGGAGTCTACAAGAAGTTCAGCTTCCATAGAAGCCCGGCTGCTGGAGGAGTCCGCAAGGAGTTTGGCTTTCATAGAAGCCCGACTGTCGGAGAAGTCCATAAGGAGTTCGGCTTTCATAGAAGCCCGGCTGCTGGAGGAGTCCATAAGGAGTTTGGCTACCAAGAAGTCCAGAAGGTTGATGGAGTTTGGCTAAGGTTCATCTGTTGCGATCCCGAAAGAGCTCGACCGCTGAGGAGTTCGATCGGCTGAAGGAGTTCGGCTAAGACTCATCTACTGAAGCTCTTCTGTGGCTTTCTATTGCATTAGGCTGAGCATCAAACTAAACTTCGGCAAGGGTGGGGTTTATCCCCAATAAAAACTATATCCGCATGGGTTCTAAGGATGTTGTTCTACACATTCGACCTATCCAACCATCGGGTATCATTACTAGATGGACACTTCAATTGGTATAAAAATTTATTTCTATATTGTTGGCTTAGGTTCGAACCTATGGAGTTACACATATTAGAGTTCATAATCTGATGGGATGGTTGATTAATGATTAAGAATCATTCTAGGATTAAGCGATCAATACGATTAATGTTTAAACCTAGTGCAAGTATTGTAGGAGGATCAATTAGCAATTGAATTGCTAATTGACTTAATTTGATTAAGCTAGAAGATTGAGATTAAGTCTAATTAAATATAATTTAATTAAATTTAGTTTGGGCTTGATTGGATCAAGTCTAATTGGATTATTGGTTAAGCCAAATGTAACGAAGAAGTAGTCCTAGTTCAACTAGGACTTGGGTCAACCCAATTTTCTAATTTGATTAAAAAATTTAAATATAATTTAATTTAATTTAATTAAGTTCTTAATTGAGTTAGAATCTAATTTAATTGGATTAATTTACTTCTAGTTTAATTTAATTTGAGAAACCATTTTTGACGAAGTTATATATGGAATCCTAGTAGGACTAGGATTCCATCCTTGCGCCATCGAAGCCCCAACGCCCCCCACTCTCTCTTCTTAGAGTTTTGTGTGATAAAACTCTCACACCCAGTAATTCCATGAACACCCCTTACTCTTCCTTCTATCCTATATGGAAATTAGTTTGTGGACTATGTCTAAGGTAGGTAGTTTGTTTTGATTTTAGATTCTATGAGATAGAATCCTAATAAACCAAAACTCCTCTCATAAGGCACCGCCCACTCCCTATTTTCTCTTGATCTTTTTGGTAGAGAAAGCCCATCTTTTTGTGCGCTTACCATGGTGGTCCACGGCTAAAACAAAGGAGGGGCCACCCAAGTGTTGGGTGCCCCAACAACTTGCCATATATGGTCTTGCCTAGTCTAGGAATTTGACCCAACAAAGAGTCTTTCATATCTCTTTATAAGAAAGTTTTTTGGACTGAATTTTATATTGATTCCAGACCATTGAGAGGGCTCTTAGGCATGTGAAAATTAGAGAGAGAGACCCTTGGGGCGTGGGGATTTCATAGACACCAATCTAGGTGTCTAAGTGAGAGAAAAGAGAAGAAGAAGAGGGTCTTCTTCTAGGGTTCTTTTGCTCTTCCTTTCTCCTCCTTCTTTATAGAGATTTTCGAGTGTTATTTCAGATCAAAAGTCTCTTTCTTTACTTTTAATTTTTTGGAGTATCCAAATCTTAAAGAAGGAAGCATCGGGTTGACTATCGAAGAAGGATCACACAGTACTAGTTTACTACGCTGATTTTCGAGCATCAGACTTCTGATCGA
The DNA here is from genome assembly GCA_006176705.1 of Cocos nucifera. NCBI lineage: Eukaryota > Viridiplantae > Streptophyta > Magnoliopsida > Arecales > Arecaceae > Cocos > Cocos nucifera. The sequence continues at coordinate 68,137 of QRFJ01004979.1, read as the reverse complement.
GATTCATGGGCTCGTGTGGACATCTCTTAGAGGTTGGATGCATGTGCAGCTCAGAGCTACATCCTCAAGCCTAGATCAGCAAGTTAGAAGTCTAACTTGCATAAGTAATATGGATTTGATCCTCTATTACATACTTGCAATAGATCTAGTGTAAATCAATGTTGATGTGATCAACATGTCTTTTACTTCTAATATTTCTTAATTTTTAACTTAATCTCATGCTATAATCATATAATAGAATCTTAGATCTAGGAGTTTTTTAATTTTTATAAATTAATTTTGATTAATTTCTATCTTTCACTACTTAGATCTGAAAAAGTTTCAAGATCTAGCCTTAAAACCTTAGATCTGGTTCCTTAAATTGGTATCAGAGCTTAGGTTCATTACTACATGATTATATGTGAATGTTTAGATTATTTCTTAGATTAAATTTAATTTATAATCTAATTATTAAATCTAAAATTAAAAATTATAATCACACAAACTAATTATAAGGTTGTCCTGCTGTAAGGTTTACCCCTTACAGTGGAGAGATTATCCTAGTTCGTGTAGATCTATTTCTTATCATAAATTTATTAGATATGATCTAATTTTATTTATAATTTATTAGATTTAAAAAAATTTTAGATCTGAAGATAAAAGTTTTAGATTGCATGGACTAGTTATAAGGTTGTCCTTTTGTAAGTTTTACCCCTCATAATGGAGAGGTTGTCCTAGTACGTGCTGATTTAAAACATTGATTATAAAATTTTAGATTAGATCTAAAAAATTTTATGATCTGACTAAAAATATTTTAATTTAATTTTAATCATCATAAATATGTTAGACTTGATCTAACGTAATTTATAATTGATTGAAATTGAAATGGTTTTACTTATAAGAACCTATTTAGATTAGATCTAAAGTAGTTTTATGCTTATCTTATTTGCATATTAATTATGAATCAAACATGCAACTTGATTGGTAGAACTATATTATAAAAATATTTTATAAATATAAAAATTATTTTTGAAAAGTCAAACACCAACCCTCAATCCAAAACTTAATTAAGAATTAAGAAGTTATTTGATTAGGATCTAGGATTGTGAATTGAAGATCCTAAGATACAAATCATAATACATTGGGTTAAATGGTTAGTGGGGATTTGGTCCATTAATTGGATTAGACCTAGGGTTAGATTAAAGAATGGACTTAATTAGAGAATTGACTAAATCTAATCAATTGTTGTTTTAGATTAGGTCAAGGATTTTCTAGATCAATTATAATAGTTGTAGTTGGTTAAGTCCATGTCTTTAACAAAACCTAAGATGGACTTGATTCTTGGTTACGTAATCTAGCATGACCTGTTAGGTTGATCTAATCGAGACTAATTGAATCAGTTGGTGTCTAAGGTAAACCAGATTGGTGGTCTTTAATTGATAGTCTGCTTACCTGGTCATTTCTGATGGTCTTTAAGGCATGCTCTGACAGACCCTTCCACTGATCGAACTTACCTGACTTTTTGGTAAAATTATATTTTGATCAGATCACTTGACTATTTGAGCTAACCCATGTCAGCTAGGTAAATCAGTGTGATTGATTTAGGTGCTCCTAAACTAGCTTATTATTGATCTCCCTTAAGCTGACTTGGTGAAGCCAATGGGAGGGTCATGATAAGTTGGTTCATCTAACCTTCTCTCTTCCTTAAAATTAAAATTCTCTAAAATTATTAGATCCTTGAAATGAAATAGTTATAGTGATAACTAGATCATAGCCTTCCATTAAGTGGGTGATAATGGGTCCATCAGTTGGATAATCATTGGAGGCCCAAAGGCCTGGTGCTTATCGGCTAATGGGATTATCATTCATAATATGATTTTTTGACTACATTTTTTTAAATAGTGGTTAGGTTGACCAACCAAAGTTGGACTTAATCATTCATTGGTTTGATGGACCAAGTATGGTCATATTAATGGTTGGACCTAATTAGATCTTTTCAATGGAGGCCAAAGCCTACTTATTAGGGACTGGAGCAAAATTAAATTACCAGAAATTATTTAGAGAAATAATTGATTATGAACATATCCTTAGATGTATATGGGTTGACCAACTAAAGTTAGGCTCATGTACAATCTGTGTGGATTTTAGTACCCACTAAGAAATTAGGATAATTCATTGAATTGGAGGTAGAGGCTACCAGTTCGAATAAAATAGTGGAAGAATCTTTTGATTAAAATCCAAATCTTTAGATTTAATAAATCAATTACTAATTAGATTTTAATTTTTTTTATGTAGATATGGCCACTTTCCTATCCTCTGATCATTGTTAGATAATGATAAGTTGGTGGAACCCAACTTTGGTAGCTGGTACCAAAAGTTGAAGATAGTCCTGGAGCATGAACAGATCCTTTATGTGCTGATGGATCTTGCACCTGAGAAACCAGCCCTCAATGCACGTGAAACAGTTAAAGATACTTATCAGAAGTGGCACAGGGACTGAACCACCATGCATTGCATTATGCTGGCAGCCATGAGCAACGTGTTTAGTCATAGATTCGAGAAGGCTCAGCCAAAAGATATGCTTTAAGTATTGGAGGATTCTTTTGGCATGCTCGATGATGTTGAGAGGCATAAGACTAATTCTGCCATCTTCAACACTAGGATGTAGGATGGAGCTTCTGTCACTGATCATGTACTATACATGATCGAGCTGATAGAGCGATTGAGCAAGCTCAGCTTTTTTCTTGCATAAGTAGCTTAGAAAAGATGCAATACTAAACTCACTGCCCAAGTCCTATCTTCTATTCCTCACTCATTTCAGAATGACAAAGCTTGAAGTAGACTACCATGGGTTACTAGGGTTGCTTCAGAACTTTGAAAAAGATCACCAACTCCACAAGGAGTTGGTGAACTTAGTGGGAAGTTCATCTTCTACTTCTCGACCCTTTGAGAAAGAAAAGAAGAGCAAGAAGAAGAAGGACAAGAAGGTGCAAGTTTAGACTGAGACATCTGTGCAGGGCCAGATCAGGAAGATCAAGCTCGATAAGAGTCAAGTTGAATGCTTCTTCTGCAAGAAGCAGGGGCACTGGAAGAGAAACTGTCCTCAATACATTGCCTCTCTAGATTCGAACAGGCAGAGAAAGAAGCAAGCTATTGCTAGGCAAGGTATTTATATGATAACTCCTTATAATTTCTCTATTTATGATTTTACTGACTAGATATTGGATATCAGTAGCCTTTACCATATTTGTAATTTATTCCAAAGGTTGTAGGTCAGTAGGAGATTCGAGCAAGGTGAGAGGTTCCTGAACGTTGGAGATGGAAGACTAGTTTCAGTTATAGTATTAAGAATCTTGAAACTTATATTTAAGTCCCATACTATTATTCTTGATGATTGTCATTTCTATCTAAGTTTTTTTTTTAAATATCATTTCTGTATGCTTTTTGGCCAAAAATAATTATAAAATTTTAATAAAAAAATAGTTTTGTAATATCATTATGAATGGTGTTACTATTTTCTCTAGATATTTGAACAATGGTGTGTATTGTTGCTCCTACAGCTACTCAGAGCCATAGCCATAGATCCGATCTCTTGCATGAATTTGGGAGTTAATCTAACAAATTAAAAAAGATCTAAGAAAGATGAGATAAGCTAGGGTTTTGACATTGGAACCAGAGAGAAGAGAGAAGAAAGTTAAGGAGAAAAGCTCAATTGTATTTCAATCTTATTGTAAAAATTACAATATCCTGATTTATATACTCTAGAGTTTCCACATGAATCCTAATAAATCCTAGCTCAAAAACTCTCCTAGGCTAACCCAATACATGAAAGCACTCACCGAGCCCATGTACACCCATGTCTCACATGCTCTCATCTCCTAGATCTAAACCTAATCCATATATGAATTAGCCCCCTTAAGACCTCTTGAACCAAGCCTTAAAATCCCAAGGATAAGTCCCTATCCTAACCCAAATAGAACCCACATGTAGCTCTGCTCACAGACTAAGCCGGCTCAGTCTTAGCACTGAGCCGACTAACCTGAGATTGGGTCGGCTCAGTTTCACACTGAGCTAGCCTAGTTTCTATATCGTGCCTACAGTCCTAAATGCGACCTTCTATCTGTCCTGTGCTCTGAGACTTAGCCGACCCAGTTTTGGACTGAGTCGGCTAACCTACAGAAAGCTCCTTTTTTGTAGTCTCCAATCTCCTAGCTTTAGTTCTTCGCCCCATCTTGTGTTTTAGGTTTTCAAAGCTCCAACCAAGTCCCTCAAGGTCCTCAATACCTAAACCTTGAGCCCGTAGAGAGCTACATGCCACCTCCATCCTAGGACAACTCCTATCCTAGTCCTAGGACTGTACCTATCCTAGTCTCTCTGGAGCCCTCACCCTAGCTCCGTCCGTGGCCTCCCAAGGCTTGGGAGCACCACACCACCTACAATCTCCATCTTGGTGCGTTCAAGCCTTGGCACACCTGGCAATATCCTCCTATACGATCCCATTGTCCCTGCATGTCCTAATAGCCCCTCATGCTCATTTTGCCACTACCATTCTTCTTCAGCTGCTAAGCTCCCTTTGAGGCTTTCGGGATGACCGCCTCCATTGTCAAAGTCCTTGGCTTGTTCCTCTACACCACCTTTGGAGTTGTAGGTATCCTTCTGCTGGATAGCTATATCACTTGTCCTAAACTTTTCTGGAGATCATGCAACATTCTTTTATCGACACTTGCCACATATCCTGATGCTCCACCTGACACTATCCCCTTAGAGCCATACCTGTCTTCCTGCATAATCCTCTCTACTTGGATCTGTACAGCCTCGACACTAGTGCTGGGATATAGGTCCTCCCTCTGCACCCCTTTGCTCTGAACCCATATCACAGCTTCCTCCACCCGTGAAGCTATCTCTGCCTGATGCTCCACCTGAAACTGGCATCCCCCTGATGTCATAGAAGTCGACTCTGTCTTCGAGTCCCCTGAGGCCAACCATCCAATGTTGCACTACTGGGCCTACCACTATACCTCAAACACCATCGCTATCCCTTCGGACCCCCTGCACTCCACAGACCTATCCAAAACTATCTCAGATACACTGCACCCTACGGACTCCTCCGAGACCATTAAGAGCTCATCCGACTCTTCACTATTAGCAACTAAATTAATGAAATTCGAGTTTTCTCCTCCCTTGCACTTCTTTCAAAGTGGACACTTCCGCTTTAAGTGCCCTACTTCTCCATACTTGAAGCATCTGTTAGATCCCTTGCTACCCCTCTATTTGTCCTTCTTCTTTCCTTTTCTATGCTTCTTTGAAACCATAAGACTCTCTTGGAAGACCTTCCTCTTCGTCATCCATTCCCACTGCTCATTGGACCTGAGCACTGATATGATCTCCTCGTACACTAATGTCTTCCTACCATACAGCAAGGTTGTCACCAATGGATTGAAGCTCCTGGGTAGCGAACATAATAACAATAGACTCTTGTCCTCCTCTTCTAAATCCACCCCTATATTGAGCAAGTCCATGCTCATCCGATCAAATCACTAAATATGCCCTATAATATCCTCACCCTTCTACATTTGAAGGCTGTATAGTTGCTTCTTCAGCATCAACTTGTTGCACATATTCTTTTCAATGTATAACCGCTGCAACCTCGACCATAATTCCTTGGGTGTTCTCTCTTCCAACATACCATACAAAATCTCATCCGCAAACAAGTCCTAATCATGGCATATGCCCTTTTCACCAAGGACATCCACTCCTTGTCTGTCATCTCCTCCGGTCTATCCTCCAAGTCCGAATCTAGTCTCATCTGAATCAGCAAATCCTCCATCCTTACCATCCACATCATGAAACTTTCCTTTCTATCAAACTTTTCTAATCCTATCTTCAACTCGCTGTTCTCCATGATCAATCCAAATCAAATAATAGCAAACAGGTAGATCTAAGAAATACCTTGACTAGGAATAGTGGACAGCAACCCTGTGATCTCTTCCTTCCTCATGAAGCCTAGAGAAAGCCTTTAGATCTAAATCTCGCTACTAATCTCTACTGAAAATCGATCTTCTTCCTTCTCCATGCTCAACCGAGCTCTGATACCAATTATTGTTCCTATGGCAGCTTGGAGCTACAGCCGTAAATCTGATCTCTTACGTGAACCTAGGTGTTAATTCAGCAAACTAAAGAAGATCTAAGAAAGATGAGAGAAGCTAGGGTTTTGGCGTTGGAACTAGAGAGAAAAGAGAAGAGAGTTAGGAAGAAAAACTTAATTGTATTCCAACCTTATTATAAAAGTTACAATATCCTGATTTATGTACCCTAGAGTTTCCATATGAATCCTAATAAACTCCAGCTCAAAAGCTTTCCTATGCTAACCCAATACATGAAAGCACTTATCGAGCCCATATACACCAATGTCTCACATGCTCTCATCCCCTGGATCTAAACCCAATCCATACATGAATTAGCTCCCTTAAGACCTCTTGAACCAAGCCTTAAGACCCTTAGGATAAGTCCCTATCCTAGCCCAAATAGAACACATGTGTAACTCTGCTCGTAAATTAAGCCGGCTCAATCTCAGCACTAAGTCGGCTAATCTGAAATTGGGTTGGCTCAATTTGAGACTAAGCCAGCCTAGTTTCTATGTCATGCCTACAGTCCCAAACATGACCTTCTATCTATCGTGTGCTCTAAGACTTAGCAGATCCAGTTTTGGACTGAGCCAGCTAACCTATAGAAAGCTCATTTTCTACAATCTTCAATCTTCTGGCTTTGGTTCCTCGCTCTACCTTGTATCCCATATTTTCGAACCTCCAACCAAGCCCCTTAAGGTCCTCAATATCTGAACCTTAAGCCCATAGAGAGCTACATGCCATCTCCACTCTAGGATAACTTCTGTCCTAGGACTGTACCTATCCTAGCCCTAGGACTGCACCTATCCTAATCTTCCTAGAGCCCTCACCCTGGCTCCGCCCATGGCCTCCCAAGGCTTGGGAGCACCACACCACCTACATGTATATGTTATCACAATCTATTAACATAGTCTATTCAATTGGCAAGCACCCTAGATTAGATAGTATGTTGGATATCTAGTTATATTACTGTAGGCTAGGTCACATAAACAAGAATAGGATAAGCAGACTGACTCAAGAGAGAATCCTTGAAGTTAGTGATTGTGAATTACTTCTAATTGATGAATCTTATCTTCTTGGTAAAATGACTAGATCATCTTTTACCAAAAAAGATGAGAGAGCCATTAAGCTCTTAGGTCTAGTATATACTGATGTATGTAGACCAATGAGCATAGATGCTAGAGGTAGATATTTTTACTTCATCACTTTCACAGATGATCTATCCAGATATGGATATGTCTATCTGATGAACATAAGTTGGATTCATTTGAAATATTCAAATGATTTCAAAGTGAAGTAGAAAAATAATGGTATGTCTGAAAGAAATGACTAAGTCACCTTTTACTGAAAAAGATGAGAGAGCCATTAAGCTCTTAGGTCTAGTATATACTGATGTAAGTTGGTTCAAAAGAGTATTAAAACTCTTCGATCTGATCGAGAAGGAAAATACCTTTTCGATGAGTTTCTTATATATCTAGGAGAGAATTTCATTCTCTTCTAATGAACTCCTCTAGGAATATCACAGCATAATGGTATGTCTGAAAGAAAAAATCAGACTCTATTAGATATGGTCTAATCCATAATGGATTTTATCAGATTGTCAATATCCTTTTGGAGATATGCACTCAAATCGACTTGTTGTCTGTTAAATAAGATTCTAAGTAAATCTGTAGTTAAGACTCCATGTGAAATATGGACAAGACGTAAGCCAACACTTTCATACCTTAGGGTCTGGGGGTATCCGGCTTATGTCAAACAGTTAATTACAGATAAACTTGGACCTAGATCTGACAAGTGCACATTCATAAGGTATCCAAAAGATACCAAAGGATATCTTTTCTATTATGTTGATGAGCAAAAGATGTTCGCCAGTCTTAAGGCAATATTTTTTAAAATAATGTTCCTTGGTGAAGAAATTATTGCCTCTAAGATTGAACTTGATGAAGTTCAACAGGTAGAAAGACTGACACCTGTAGCTGAATCTGAGTCGAATTTGATTAGATTAGATTCAGAGCCCAATATACCAGCACCATTAAGGCGATCTAATAGAGTACCATGTCAGTCGGATAGATACTATGATTTATTGATTTAGGATGATGATCTCATCGAACTTGATGAGAATGATGAGGATCCAATCACCTATATGGATGCAATGCAGAGACCTAATTTTAAGAAATAGCTTGAGGCCATGAAGTTCGAAATGGAGTCCAGGAAGGTCAATGATGTGTGGACATTGGTTGACCCACCCGAAGGGGTTAAACCCATTGAGTGTAAGTGGATCTTCGAAAGGAAGAGGGGTGCAAATAAAAAGATAGAGACCTATAAAGCCCATTTGGTTGCCAAGGGATATCGTCAACGTTATGGTATTGACTATGACGGGACGTTCTCCCTTATAGCAATACTCAAATCCATTCGAATAATGCTTGCGATAGCTTTCCATCTGGATTATGAGATTTGGCAGATGAATGTGAAGATAGTTTTCCTGAATGGAGAGCTGATCGAAGAGGTGTATATGATACAACCTAAGGAGTTCACATTTACATATGAGTCTAAGGTGTGCAAGCTTCAGAGATCTATTTATGGATTGAAGTAGGCATCTCAGAGTTGGAACATGCATTTTGATAAGGTGATCAAAACGTATGGCTTTGTTAAGAATGGAGAAGAGCCCTGCATTTATAAATTAGTAAATAGTTCAACAGTGGTATTTCTTGTCTTATACATGGATGACATTCTCTTAATCGAGAATGACATTCCCATACTATAGGAAATGAATGTTTGGTTGTCAACTCAATTCTCCATGAAGGACTTAGGTGAAGCATCCTACATCCTAGGAATGAAGATGTATAGGAATAGATCGAAAAGGATGCTTGGATTATCCCGGTCCATGTACATAGATACTATGCTGAAGAGGTTCAACATGGAGAATTCCAAAAAGGGCTATCTCTCGATAGGCCATGAAATTTTTCTCTTTAAGAAGGATTGTCTGACAACTCCTGAAGAAAGAGAGCATATGAGTATAGTTTCATATGCTTCGATAGTGGGATCTATCATTTATGCCATGATATGTACGAGATCAGACATGGCATACTCACTAGGAGTAGTGAGTAGATGCCAATATGATCCTAGAGAAAACCACTGAAAAGTGATTAAAGCCATCCTTAAGTATTTAAGAAATATTAAGGACCAATGATTGGTTCAGACCAGAAACTTATGGGATTTACAGACTTCAGCTTTCAATCTGACCATGATGATAGTAGAAGCGTATCGGGATATATCTTTATTCTGAATGGTGGAGCCATGTACTGAAAGAGTTTCAAGCAGCATACTATGGCAGACTCTGTTTGCGAAGTAGAGTACATCACAGCATCAGATGCCGCAAACAAAGCTGTGTGGCTGAGAAAGTTTATCATCGAGCTTGGAGTAGCACCTTTCCTTGATGACCCGATCCTGCTCTAGTGCGATAACATTAGTACCATTGCTCAGGCAAAGGAACCAAAGGCACACCAGCGGACAAAGCACATATTGTGCTGCTTCCACCTAATCCAAAAGATTATGGATCGAGGTGACATCGACCTTCAAAAAATCAATGAAAAGAAGTACCTGGCTGACCTCTTCACTAAAGCCCTAGTAATAAAGGAGTTCAACAACCACAAGTCGAAGATGGATATTAGATATTATACCGAGTGGCTTTAGGAAAAATGAAAGTTATTGAAAAATATGTTCCAAAGTCAATCATTAGCCTATTGATGGTTATGTTGTATTATATTTATAATTAATTTATTAATAAATAAAATATATTTTTAATATTTTTTATCATAAAGTTTATATCTTCTAATGAACTCTATTATTATAATGAAGTCCTTAGGACTATTTAGATTCGTTAAAGAGAGGATTTATTGATTAGTCCTTAAAACTATTCACAATCAAATGATAGATTATTAATTAGGATGACAGCTCTATCGAGCATAGATCGCTGTATGCCATATAGGTTGATTGTCCTCTTAACCAAAGAGTATGGAGACACTGATATGGCATACAAGTGAGATGTAAGAGTACATCATCACTAAAGGTGACCAACTTCAGAGCATTCTGCTATCAAAAATATCTCTAATGGGATATGGATATAAGTATTCTTTAGACCTGAGATCACCTCAGTAGCTTGCAAACAACTCATTGTGCTCTGGTATCGAACTAACTAAATTTTTAATTTAGTAATGAAAGGCTTTCGGGCACAGTGAAGTACTTATGAAGTTGGTGCGTGATCAAGATGGGATTGACCACTCTAAGAGTTAGAGAAGAATGTATCATTGTATTTCAATATAACAAAATCTTGGCCAGAATAATCCATGAGATAGATTTGGTATTTTAAAATACAATATAGACAACCTGATCAGAATTGATAGTTGAACTCTGAGGTATTTTCTGAGCATTTTGATCAAGCATATGAATTATATAGAAACTATATCCGCATGGGTTCTAAGGATGTTGTTCTACACATTTGACCTATCCGGCTGTCGGTAATCATTGCTAGATAGTCACTTTGATTAGTACAAAAATTTATTTCTATGCTACCGACTTAGGTTCGAACCTATGGGGTCACACACATTAGAGTTCACGATCTGATTGGATGGTTGATCAATGATTAAGAATCTTTCTAGGGTTAAATGATCAATACGATTGATGTTTACATATTGATTGTTTAACCTAGTGCAAGTGTTGCAAGAGGATTGATTAGGAATTGGATTGCCAATTGGCTTAATTTGATTAAGCCAGAGGACTGAGATTAAGTCTAATTAAATATAATTTAATTAAATTTATTTTTGGCTTGATTAGATAAAGTCCAATTGATTTATTGGTTAAGCCAAGTGCAAGGAAGAACTAGTCCTAGTTCAACTAGGACTTGGGTCAACCCAATTTTCTAATTTGATTAAAAAATTAAATCAAAATTAAATATAATTTAATCTAATTTAATTAAATTTTTAATTAGATTAGTATCTAATTTAATTGGGTTGATTTACTTTTGATTTAATTTAGTTTGAGAAACCATTTTTGACTAAGTTTTATATGGAATCCTAGTAGGACTAGGATTCTATCCCTGCACCATCTAAGCCCCAACGCCCCCCACTCTCTCTTCTTAGAGTTTTGTGTAACAAAACTCTCATGCCTAGAAATCCCACGAATGCCCCTTACTCTCCCTTTTATCCTATATGGAAATTAGTTTGTGGACCAAGTCAAAGGTAGGTAGTTTGTTTTGATTTTGAATTCTATAAGATAGAATCCTAACAAACCAAAACTCCTCCCATAAGGTGCCACCCACTCCCTATTTTTCATTGGTTTTTTTGGTGGAGAAAGCCCATCTTTTTGTGCAGCTACCTCAGTGGCCCACGGCTAAAACAAAGGAGGGGGCGCCTAAGTGTTGGGCACCCCAACAACTTGCCGTATATGTTTTTTCCTAGTCTAAGAATTTGACCCAACAAAGACTCTTCCATATCTCTTTATAAGGAGGTCGTTTTGGGCTAAATTTTATATAAATTCTAGACCATTAAGAGGGCTCTTGGGTGTGCAAAAATTAGAGAAAGAGACCCTTGGGGCGTGGGGATTTTATAGACACCAATCTAGGTGTTTACATGAGAGAAAAGAGAAGAAGAAGAAGAGGGTCTTCTTCTAGGATTCTTTTGCTCTTCCTTTCTCCTCCTCCTTCATAGAGATTTTTGAGTGTTGTTTTAGATCAAAAGTCTCTTTCTTTCCTTCTAAATTTTTGGAGTATCCAAATCTTGAAGAAGAAAGCATAAGATCAACCGTTAAAGAAGGATCAGTACAGTACTAGCATATTATACTGATTTTCAAGCATCAAACTTCTGATCGAGATTTATGGGCTTGTGTGGACATCTCTTAGAGACCGAACGTGTGTGTAGTTCAGAGCTATAGCCTCAAGCCTAGATCAGCAAGTTAGAATGTTTAACTTGCATAGGTAATACGGATCTGATCCTCTATTATGTATCTATAATAGATTTAGTGTAGATCAATGTTGATGTAATCAACATGTCTTTTACTTCTAATGTTTTTAAATGTTTGATTTAATCTCATATTATAATCATGTAATAGGATCTTAGATCTAGGGTTTCTCTAGTTTTTATAAATTAATTTTGATTAATTTCTATCTTCTGCTGTCTAGATCTAAAAATATTTCAAGATCTAATCCTGAAACCTTAGATCTGGTTCCTTCACTATTCTCTATCGTTTATGATAAATATGATCTTTGATGGCCTTTTAGCCAAAGATGATCATCATTTATTAATAAAAGAAGATTATTATGATATCATTATAAATGATATTATAATAATACATGGATAATAAATAAATGACATTCAGCATTCACATAGTTTGTTAAGTGTAATGTACACATCTAATGAATACCCAAGTTAGATAATATCAAGAATATCAATATTTCATTAGGATTGCAGACAATCTATCTAGATATGGATACGTCTTGCTTAAATTATTTGAATTATTCAAATGATTCTATAATGAAATAAAAAAATCAACTAAAAAAGATATTAGAACTCTTCAATCAGATCGTGGAGGTAATTACTTATCCAGTAAGTTTTTAACATATCTAAGAGAGAATGGGATTCTCTCTCAGTGGACTCTTTTTAGAACATAGTGTATCAAAAAGAAGAAATCGAACTTTGTTAGATATGATTCGATCAATGATGGAATTTACTAGTCTGTTTGCTTCAAGGTTATGCTCTTAAGACTACTTGTTTTTCTCTAAAATTATTTCAAGTAAATCTATTGCATTGACTCCATATGGGATATGGATCGGGTGTAGACTTGACTCTCTTACCTTTAGATTTGGGGGTGTCAGGTCTACGTCAAATATTTGCACATAGATAAACTTGGAGTTTGATCCAATGGGTGTATATTTATAGGATACCCCAAGAAAATTAGGGGTTATTATTTCTACCATGCTTGATAAGTGGTAAAAATATAGTAATAAATGTATTAAATTATAAAATAAATTTATATATTTTAAAAAATTAATATTTTTATTAATCTTATATAGGAAAAAAGGCAACCAATATGAAGATCTTATTTTTTTGAATTAGATAAAATAAATTTCAAGCAAAACGGACTTCAAACGAGCTCGAAATTGAATTTCAAAGGAAATGATAAAAAAAAAAAATCGATCGGTCTGGTTCAAAATAGTTAAAAAAAATTGGCTCAGCAAATTGCCCGACCCGACCACGCTCAGACTAACTGTCTGTTGATGCCACACTTATGCCACACTGACGTCAAAATTTTTCACGGCGCATGATGGACTGCTATAGAGGGCATTTCGAAAATTTCATAAGGACAAGCACGCTCCGATTGGTTGAAGGAAGCGGTGGTCCATGCAACACCAAGATCGTGCATGGTCTATAGAGGGTATTCTGAGAATTTTGCTTGATCCAACGGATGTTATTCTCTAGGATTTGATCAAACGGCTGAAATCTATGCGCTGACGAATGGTAGATGCAGCTCCCGATCGAGATACAACAGTTAAGGTTCATCCCAATTTTTAACTAAGAATCTGAAGCTCTTTTGTATGCAATCTAATAGCCTAGATTTAATCTTCAAGGCTGATCCAACGGTCCAAACGAATTCCAACTTGATTTTGGTTTTTAAATCAAGTTTTGAGTAATTTCTGGCCCATTTGATCATCATCCAATGGTCAGAATGATTTAGATTTCAATCTGAGTTGTGTTAGGAGTTTTAAACCCAATTCTTCCATAATTTTTTGAGGGATTTTGATAAAAACTCTTCTCCTTAGCCTATTTAAGGACCCTATTGCTGTTGTTGCTGGGAGAGTTTAAAAAAAAAAAATAGAAGATAACAGAAAAAAAGAGAGAGATCTTCAGAGAGATTTTAGAGAGGGTTTGAGAGTTTTAAGGGAGAGAGAAGAGAAAGGACTTTTATTTTTTTATTATTTTCTTCTTCTTTTCTTCTTCCGATAATCAGGACATCGATCAAAGGGGCTTCTCTTCTTTATCATCAAGTTTTCCACATCAAGAGCAACGGACAACCAATTTCAGCGAATAAATAGTCTAAACTTCCTCATACTTTTTATTTTATTTGCTATTTTTGAACTTATTATTATGAACTAATTTTTTTTTTACTAAGACTAAGGTATAGCCACTCTTTTGATATAATATTCAGTATGATTTATTTTTAATTTTAAATTTTATTCATGAGGAGTATATAAATCTGATCTTAATGCTTTTAGATTACTGGCTATCTTCTAATTGATCTGATGAACATAGATGATACAGACCAAGTATATCTATGTTATTGTTTCTTGATTATATACCTTATACTATGAATCAAATTAGAATTCATATGCATGCAAAAATTTTAGTGCACTTTGGATGTAGCATATTTTAATTAGAGAATTTCACAAAACTTAATGCATTGATATTTATTTAAATTACATCTGGACCAAAAGATAATTAATAAATATTGATTGTTTTGCTACACCTAGACCAAAGGATAGTGAATAAACTAGGAGACTCCACCATTACATGAAATAAAATTAATCTAATAACCTGAATATTCTATTGACTGAGTTGGTGAATCAATTGCCTTAGTAATCCATTGCTCTTAAGTTTAAAACCCTAATAATTACACTCTCTCTATTTCTTTAAAATTTTTAATTATTTTTTTATTTTATTTTTAAATTTTTTATTCTCATAAATCGGTCTTCTAAATAAAGCATAGAAAAGAGCTTTTCAGTACTTATTTTTCAATCCTCTAGAGACAATACTCTACTCACTTTATTACTTGATCGACTGGTGCACTTGCCATAGCTATAGATAAGCACGATCAATGCTGAAGAACAAAAAGTTGTTCTTAACAGCAAGATATTTTTTTTGAAAAGAAGTTCCTTAAAGAAGGAACTGATGCTACTAAAGTTGAACTTAAGAAAGTTTGATGGGTAGAAAGAACCGACACAATCTAGTAAATCTATTGAATTAAATTTGATTAGATCAAATCCAGAGCCCATTAAAGTAGTACTATTAAGAAGATTCGGTAGAGTATCGCATTAACTGAATAGATACTTCGGTATCTAGGTTTAGGACAGCGATCCTGTTGAGTTCGATAAGAACAACGAGAATCCAATCACCTATATGGATGCTATGCAATGGTTTGACTCTGAGAAGTGGCTTGGAGCCATGAAATTTGAATTGGAGTCTATGAAGATCAATAGTATATGGACACTAGCTGATCCATCTAAAGGGATAAAACTCATTGGGTGCAAATGGATTTTCAAAAGAATCAAAGTGGCATAGACGAAAAGATATAGATCTATAAAGCCCATTTGGCTGAACATGAATTTTAAACGTATGTCTTCGTTATGAACGAAGATGGACCCTGCATCTATAAATGGACAAATATTTCTATAGTGTTATTCTTTGCATTATCTGTGGGTGACATTCTCTTAATCGAGAATGACATTCCAGCA
The DNA here is from genome assembly GCA_006176705.1 of Cocos nucifera. Taxonomy (NCBI): domain Eukaryota; kingdom Viridiplantae; phylum Streptophyta; class Magnoliopsida; order Arecales; family Arecaceae; genus Cocos; species Cocos nucifera. The sequence continues at coordinate 52,531 of QRFJ01004979.1, read as the reverse complement.
TTATAAGAATAAAGTTTTAGCTATTATTTTATTTCTCCATGTTCAAGATCAGATATGGTATACTCACTAAGAGCAGTGAGCATATATTAGTCTAATCTAAATGAGAATCACTAAAAGATTGTATAGACAATCCTTAAGTATTTGAGAAATACTAAGATCCAGTGACTCAAATATGGAGATATTGACTTAAAACTTGTGGAATGTTTTGATTCCAATTTTAGTTAGATCAAGATGATAGCAAGAGAGTGTCGGGTCATGAATTTATCCTAATTGGAAGAGCAATTTATTGAAAAAGTTTTAAGCAAGATACTATAGCCTATTCTATTAGTGATGTAGAGTACATCATGGCATCTGATGCTACCATGAAGGCTGTGTGGCGGCATAGTTCATTAGTAAGCTAGGAGTGGCACTCTCCATCAATGGTTCAGTCCTAATGTAGCACTAGAGCCATCACTAAAGAACTGAAGGTGCACACAAGACCAGCATACTCTATATCGCTATCACCTTAGATTTTGATCAGGATGAGGTTGACCTTTAGAAGATTGACGAAAAATGAGAACTTGATCGATCCATTTGCTAAAAGCCTCGTAATTAAGAAGTTCTACGAACTCAAGTGAAAGATAGGTATTTGATACTATTCTGATTGACTTTAGTCGGAGTGGGAGTTGTTAGAAAATGTGTCCTAAAGCCAATCATCTAAGTTGTATATGATTGAAATTAGTATATGAATTATTAAATAATAATAGTTATTTGGCTTATTCATTATAAAAAGTTCTATCTTTCTTAAATGAACTTCTATCTTATGATGAAGTTCTTAGAACTACAATTAATAGATAAAGAAGAATTTATCAGATGATTCTTAAATTATTCACGATCAAATGATAAGTTATTAATAAGGATGATAACTTATCGAGTATAGGTCGCTGTATATCATATATGTTGGTTATTCTCATAACCAAGTGATGTGGAGACACTGGTATAACATGCAGGTAGGATGTAGGAGTACATCTATACTGAACGTGATCAATGCAGCACTCTACTATCATGAGTAGCTAGTTAAGGCCGATGGATATAAGTATCCCTTTGACTTGAGATCACCATGGTGACTTGCAAGCAACTCATTGTACTTTGGTGCCAACCTACTTATATTTCTAATACAACAACGAAAAATTTTTGGATATAGTCAAGTACTTATAGAGTTAGTGTGTGAGTTAAAATGAGATTGATCACTCCTGATTAATTTTAAGAAGCGAATGTCTCACTGTATTTTAATTTGGCAAAACCTAGGCTAGGGTAATCCTCATGAGCAATCATAGAATTTGCAACATTTTAAAACATAATATGAATGACTTGTATGAGTGTTGACAGCTTACTCAAAGTTATCTTGAGCATTAACCATAGGCCAAGGTTCTAAGAATATTGCTTTGCATACATTCGACCTATCTGAACGTCGGATACCATTACTAGATGATCATTTTGATTGATACAAAAATTTATTTCTATGCTACTGGCTTAGGTTCGAACCTATAGGGTCACACACATTAAAGGTTGTTGCCTGATCGAATGGTTGATCGACGATTTTGAATCATTCTAAGGTCAAACAATCAATATGATTGATGTTTGACCTAATACAAGTATTATAGGAGGATTGATTAGCAATAAAATTATTAATTAACTCAATTTGATTGAGCAATCAGGTTGAGATTAAGTCTAATTGAATTAGATTCAATTAAAATTAATTTGGACTTAATTAGATTAAGTTTAATTGATTTATGGGATAAGCCAATTGTAAGGAAGAACAAGTCCTAGTTCAATTAGGATTTAAGTGTACCTAATTTTTAATTTGATTAAAAATTAAATTAGATTTAAATTTATTTAAATTTAATTTAATTTGATTTTTAATTAGATTAGGATTATCTATTAATTAGATTGACTCAAAACTATTTTAAATTGGGTTCAAAAGGTCTTGACCTAATCAAAGTAGAAGAGTCCTAGTTAGACTAGGATTCCTTTCGTTGCACCACTAAAAGCCCACGCCACACATTTGTTTCCAGATCTTTACCTAAGTATTTCTCACATCTAAGAGTGCTCTTCCATGCCCCTTAATCTAAAGAATTTGAATTTATTTTGAATGGATCAAATTGGAAAGTTTGTTTTGATTTAAACTCTAGTTGATAGAGTCCCATGAAACCAAACTACCTCCTCCTCTCTTGCACCAATTTTCTCCACGCCATATTTATTTTGTTCAGCCCTTTTTATTTTGTTTTGTACGTGGATAAGCAGGGTGTCACTCCAAGTTTTTAGGGGGAGATGTCCAAGAGTTTGGACACCCCCAAACTGTTAGATATATGTGCCCTAGAAGCCAGAATTGACTGACACTTGTAATACACTTCTAGGGGCAAAATTATAATTTTGACTATAATTAATAAAATGGGTTATTTTCTATCACATCTGTGTATTTAGTGTCTGTGATACATCCTTTGAGTTAATGGTAATGATAATTTATATTTTCAAGAGTTGAAAATTTAAGACATGAATAATCATTATTAACTCATAAACAGCTCCCGACCATAGGATCATCACGAGGATGGTGATTGATCCGAAAGGTTGGTGTACGATCGCTTCTCTTTAGTAGATGAGTCTTGAGTCTACGGTGTGGAGACACCGAAGCGAAAGTACAGGTACTCGTTAGAGAACGAGGGCACTGAGCGTGACCACCTTGAGTAGTCATTAGGAAGTCTACCTTCTCGTCAATGACTGACTCGATGCTGCAGTAGTGTGTCTGGTTCTTTGACCTGAGATGCATCGGCAGTTCACCTTGAGGGTGTTATAGTTTGACTACACTATTACTCAGTCTCCTAGCCATATAGAACCCTGAGGTGTATGTTGGCTATAGCATGTTCATTGTAGGAACTGGATTGCATCAAGATGGGATCTATCTACCTCGGTGGTAGAGGAGCAGCCCTATGATAATCATGAGAATCAAGTCCTAAAGCCCATGGCCATGGCAGAGTGAAATAATAGAAAGAGTTTCTATTTAGATTTTCACATTAGACTCGAATCGAATGATTATATCATATGACAGAGACTAGGATTTGACGAGTTTTCCTTAACCCTAATCTGATCGAGGCTCAAGATAAAAGAACTTAATCACACAGGTAGCTGCACCAAGAGGTTCGCATTCAGCTCTGATGGGTTGCCACCATATACTGCTAGGTGTCATTGGTGGATTTTGGGAGCAATTAGAATGATTTAGATGATCGATCATTCTAGCTGTTCGAATCAGAAGAGTTCTGATCCATCGAAAGGAGTTTCGATGATGTCTATGATAGAGATCATGACATATCCCATTACCATACAGAACTGAACCTAACTGGGTCACACAAATAAGGGTTTGAATCTGGTGATCATCAATTGAACTGATCTAGTTCAATTGATCTGAATGAGATTCAATTAGGTTCAAGGAAATCGTACTAGCACTCGATTGAACCTAACGTTCTTCTTTTACTATCACAAATAAGTTGTCCTGACTGAGCCAAAGGAGTTTATGCTCAATCAGAGGCCTTCATATGGTCTAACTGGAGGTTGTCCAAGTTAGAGAAGGTTGTCTTATTTTATAAGACATGACCTGCCATTTTTGGTCACCTGCCATTTTTGGTCCTTTGACTTTGGTCAAAAGTTGACCTTTGACTGGTCAAATGTTGACCATAGACACTTTGACTTTTGTCCACGTGTCATGCACCTATTGGAGAACTGGTGGGGGCCTGTCCCCCTGCCAGAACCTGGCAAGGAGGAGGGCGCACGCCTAGGGACAAGGACTCCACCTCCCTTTTGGATTCCAATCAGAGTTCTACTAAGAATCCAGTTTGACTGGTCTTAGGCACCCTCTAAGGAGGAATCCAGGGGTCTCTATTCCCACCAATCAGATTTAGATCTGATTTCACAAAGGATTGTGATTGATTGGGAGGAAGAGGAGTTGGATCACGCTTAGTCTATAAATAAGACCCTACGCCCAACTCAGATTCCAATGCAATTAGAATAGAGATTTCTCATGCCCCAAGGCTGCCTCTCCCCTCTTCCTCCATGCCTAAACTTCTCCTCCTTCTCCTCTCCACGTCCAAAAGAGTTTTGGACTTAGGTTGGTGCGTTCCAGATCAAAAGAAAGGCGATCAAAAGAAGAAGGCTGCACTGCTGGAAAGGACGACTGCTGATCTTCAAAAGGAGTTTTGAAGATCCTCCAGATTAGATCCAGATCTGATTTTTTGGAGGCATGATAGAGAAGAAGAGGATCTCCAAATCCAACTCGAGTGGATACCGGTAGAGGCCAGGCGCTTGCGTGGCTAGATCCAAAACCTTCCACTGCAATCAGGATCATCTATAGGGTAATAGGATTACCCAAATCAGGTAAATTAAATTTGATTTAATTTATCTTATTTTATTTTATTTATTAAAATAATAAGAATCAGTTCTGAAATATATCAAGATCTGATTGGGATCAAAAAAAAAATTTTTAAAATATATCTCTTGATCTGATAAGATCTGGACGAACCTGGACCGAGAAATCAGGATTTCCCTTCACAAACTTCCTCTTGGTTCCTTATAGGACTAGGTTTCCTCCATATATAAATTGGGATGACACCTTTTGAGAAAGTGGTTGAGGTGTGAAGAGTCCCTAGTATTCCACGGCAGAAATCAAAAGAAAAAGGAGGAGAGGCATGGGAGGATGAGGCACCATGTTTCTTGGAGGAAAAAGTTTTAAGATATCAAAAGTAGATGTCTTGTAGAGAAAAAGGTAAGAAAGAGAAGATTATCTTCTCTAGGGTTTCCTCTAGATCCTTTTCTCCTTCATCTTTTCAAATTATTTTCATGAGAAATATCAGAAAGAAAGGGAGAGGGCGTAGAGGATGGATGCTTTAAATTATTGAGGCATCAAGGTCTCTTTTGGACATGATTTGATCATGTTCTATAAGAAGAAAAAGAAGAGAAGATGATCTTCTCTTAGGGTTCTTATGAGAACCTTTTCTTCTCAACTTTTGTGTGATTTTTCTATGAGAAAAATTAGAGAGGAAGATGTTAGATATATGTGCCCTAGAAGCCAGAATTGGCTGACACTTGTAATACACTTCTAGGGGCAAAATTATAATTTTGACTATAATTAATGAAATGGGTTATTTTCTATCACACATGTATATTTAGTGTCTGTGATACATCCTTTGAGTTAATGGTAATGATAATTCATATTTTCAAGAGTTGAAAATTTAAGACATGAATAATCATTATTAACTCATAAACAGCTCCCGACCATAGGATCATCACGAGGATGGTGATTGATCCGGAAGGTTGGTGTACGATCGCTTCTCTTTAGTAGATGAGTCTTGAGTCTACGGTGTGGAGACACCAGAGCGAGAGTACAGGTACTCGTTAGAGAACGAGGGCACTGAGCGTGACCACCTCGAGTAGTCATTAGGAAGTCTACCTTCTCATCAATGACTAACTCGATGCTGCAGTAGTGTGTCTGATTCTTTGACCTGAGATGCATCGGCAGTTCATCTTGAGGGTGTTATAGTTTGACTACACCATTACTCGATCTCCTAGCCATATGGACCCCTGAGGTGTATGTTGGCTATAGCATGTTCATTGTAGGAACTGGATTGCATCAAGATGGGATCTATCTACCTCGATGGTAGAGGAGCAGCCCTATGATAATCATGAGAATCAAGTCCTGAAGCCCATGGCCATGGCAGAGTGAAATAATAGAAAGAGTTTCTATTTAGGTTTTCACATTGGACTCGAATCGAATGATTATATCATATGACAGAGACTAGGGTTTGACGAGTTCACCTTAACCCTAATCTGATCGGGGCTCAAGATAGAAGATCTTAATCACACAGGTAGCTGCACCAAGAGGTTCGCATTCAGCTCTGATGGGTTGCCACCATATACTGCTAGGTGTCACTGGTGGATTTTGGGAGCAATTAGAATGATTTAGATGATCGATCATTCTAGCTGTTCGAATCAGAAGAGTTCTGATCCATCAAAAGGAGTTTCGATGATGTCTATGATAGAGATCATGACATATCCCATTACCATACAAAACTGAACCTAACTGGGTCACACAAACAAGGGTTTGAATCTGGTGATCATCAATTGAACTGATCTAGTTCAATTGATCTGAATGAGATTCAATTAGGTTCAAGGAAATCGTGCTAGCACTCGATTGAACCTAACGTTCTTCTTTTACTATCATAAATAAGTTGTCCCGACTGAGCCAAAGGAGTTTGTGCTCAATCAGAGGCCTTCATATGGTCTAACTGGAGGTTGTCCAAGTCAGAATAGGTTGTCTTATTTGTAAGACATTACCTGCCATTTTTGGTCACCTGCCATTTCTTATTTTTTGACTTTGGTCAAAAGTCTACCTTTGACTGGTCAAATGTTGACCATTGACCCTTTGACTTTTGACCACATGTCATGCACCTATTGGAGAGCTGGTGGGGGCCTGTCCCCCTGCCAGAACCTGGCAAGGAGAAGGGCGCACGCCAAGGGTGGCGTGAGCCCAAGTAGGAGGCGCCTAGGAGTCCTTGTTGGACAAGGACTCCACCTCCCTTTTGGATTCCAATCAGAGTTCTACTAAGAATCCAGTTTGACTGGTCTTAGGCGCCCTCTAAGGAGGAATCCAGGGGTCTCTATTCCAACCAATCAAATTTAGATCTGATTTCACAAAGGGTTGTGATTGGTTGAGAGGAAGAGGAGTTGGATCACAAGAGGTCTATAAATAAGACCCTGCGCCCAACCCTAAAAAAAAAAAGAGTGAATGCAATTAGACACGCCCCAAGGCTGCCTCTCCCCTCCTTCTCCATGCCATAGTCTCTTCTCCCCTTGCTCTCCACGTCCAAAAGTGTTTTGGACTTTGGTTGGTGCGATTTAGATCAAGGAAAGGCGATCAAAAGCAAGAAGGCTGCGCTGCTACAAAAGGACGACTGCAGATCTTCAAAAGAGTTTTGAAGATCTTTCAGATCAGATCCAGATCTGATTTTTGGAGGTGTGATAGAGAAGAAGAGGATCTCCAGATCCAACCCGAGTGGATACCGGTAGAGGCCAGGCGCTTGCGTGGCTTAGATCCAGAACCTTCCACTGCAAACAGGATCATCAACAGGGTAATAGGATTACCCAAATCAGGTAAATTAAATTTGATTTAATTTATCTTATTTTATTTTATTTATTAAAATAATAAGAATCAGATCTGAAATATATCAAGATCTGATTGAGATCAAGAGAAAATTTTGAAATATATCTCTTGATCTAATCAGATCTGGACGAACTTGGATCGGGAAATTAGGATTTCCCTTCAACTGGTATCAGAGCCAGGGTTCTAAAATTGTTTAGATCTGATTTTAATTTTATTTTAATTAGAAAATAAAGTGATTTTAGATGTCACATGAGATGTGATCAGATCTGAAATCAGAAAAATTAAAATTAAATGATTTGGATCTAAGAACATGAAGATATGCATGACTAGTTCTAGAATAGAATAGTTCTATAGAATAGTTTTGCATGTCTTTGATTTAATCTGATTAAATCATATTTTAGATCTTCTTATTTACTATTTTATGATATTATAAGTGTTATAATAACATCTGATAAATAGTAAATAAAAAATTATTTAATTTTAAATATCATATGAGATATGATGATGCATGTCTAGACTAGTTGTAGAATAGTTCTACATAATTGTCTAGATTAGAATTTATTTTGATTAGATCAATTTAAATCTAATTTTTTAGATTATTATGAGATAATTTAGATTTGAAAAAATGCATGATTTGATACATGAGACGTATGCAAAATATGCCTTGATTAGATCTAAATTTGTATATGAGATATATGATATAGATCTATAACTGTTTTGTAGATTTACATGTTCCTGATTAAGGCGTTCCTCTTGGCCGTCCGGTCATAAGAACGAAGAAGGGTTTGAAGGCCCTCTCTTCCCATTCGATGGGGTGTTCTTATGACTTGTAGGGGTGCTGCGTGTTCGTCCTTAATCAGAAATCCAAAACTTACTTTCTGCAAAACCCTAGATCCTGAAACCCTAGGATTTATTGTGCATATTTTGTTTATGAACCCAACTTAATTAAGAATTAAGTTTATGGAATATCAATTAGGTCTAAAATTGAGAATTTCAGATTTAAGACATATTCATAATACTGGGTTCGGGCTTGGGTAGCTCAATTAGGTCTAAGCGGTTGATCAAACCGAATCAAGAGTTGGTTAGATGGGATCAACAATGCTTAAATTGACCAGCCTAATAGGATTAAGTCTGGGTCAAGATCGAGTCACGATCAAGCAAGACCTAATTAGGCTCAGAGGTTAGAGTCTGGATTGTAGGCTAACCCAATTGGTTCTAACTCAACAATTTGGTGTCTAAGGTAAGTTTGGCACAGACGACCGACTGGTTTTTAATTGGAAGCTACTCGACCTGAATGCGTTCTTGTGCGAGTTAACGGCATATTCTTCCACCGGTCTCACTTATCTGGCCATATCTGTTGACACAGTTCTGATCTGAGGTGGTCAATAATCCGAGCTAATCCATGCCACTAGGTTAGTCATAATTATTATGACTAAGCCAAGTCTAGTTTAATGAGACCTGAATCAATTCTCCCTAAGAAAAGATTAAGTCTGAGGTCTTCCACCATTGTAGACGTGCGGGCCCTTCCCGGGGTTGATTGTTCTCGGCTGGATACAGTGGCTCAGTTGCACCGAAAAGATGCAACCATGTCTATTAGGCATTGGATGCTATGGGTTGGAGGATGAGTTGGGCTCAATATTTTGGATACGGTGAGAGACCCAATTAGGAACCCAGTCCATGCAAATGGTGGGTCTGACTTAACTAAGGAGTGGATCAATATTCCGGATACGGTGAGATTCATGAATTAGAGACTAAGTTTGGGTGCACCATGATTAGAGAATCATTGAACAAGAGTTGTTCACTCATTGGCTAACCCATCATCAATAACTGTTAGGTGAGGTGATGAGTCAGTTGGTGAGACCGCACCACCCATTAGAAATCATCAATCGCGGAGATTTTTGCATCTCTACAGAGGAAGTGTAGGGATCCAAGAAAATAGTGGGAGCTAATTTGTTTAAAAATAAAATCCCTAAACAAATTGGTCAAGTCAAAATTACAGTATCTAACTAGAATCTTTGACTCTCTACAGGAAAATATCTGCGTTCAACCCACTGGCACGTATCCTAGACACACATAGACTGACCGGACCCAATTATAAAGATTGGCTCAGGAACTACAAAATTGTTTTGGGTTCAGAGAAGTTAACACATGTTTTGGACCAGGACCCTCCCACCTTACCAGCTCGTCCATCCACTGAACAGAGAGCGTCTCTGGAAAAATGGATTGACGAAGATAATAAGGCCAGATACTACATGTTGGGCTCGATGTCTGATGAGCTCCAGCGCCAACATGAAGATATCGGGACTGCTCGCCAAATGTTGGCTCACCTGCAGGAGATGTTTGGTGAACAGAGTCGCGCAGCCAAATATCAAGTCACAAAATAACTTTTTAAGGCTAAGATGCGTGATGGACAGTCAGTCCAAGATCACTGTCTGACAATGATCAAGGACATGAAAGAGCTTGAGAAGCTCGGTGTGAAGTTGGACTTGGATCTGCAGAATGATATTATTCTGCAATCCTTGACTGATGCATATGGGCAATTCATCATGAATAACCACATGCATAAACTTCAAAATTCCTTGGCCGAGTTGATGAATATGCTTGTTACCGCTGAGCTTTCTATGAAAGGTTCTAAAGGCTCAGTTCTTGCTATGGAACGGACTTCTTCCAAAAGAAAGTCTTATGGAAAGAAAAAGAATCTGTGAAAAAGCAAAAGGTAGAAGGAGCAAAGAAGAAGAAGGCAGAACCGAAGAAGAAGGTCGATGGCAAAGGAAAGTGTTTCCATTGCAACAGCGACGGCCATTGGAAGCGGAACTGCCCTACTTACCTGGCCACCCTGAAGAACAAGAAGGAAGGTCCTTCTGGAGGTATGCTCGTTATTGAGTCTAACCTTACGGTTTCTTCTGCATCCAGTTGGGTGCTTGACTCTGGTTCTAGTGCTCATCTGTGCACTTCTATGCGGGGTCTTGAGGATAGCAGGAGGCTGAGGGATGGAGACATGATCCTACGCGGTAATGGAGCAAGAGTTGCTGCAGTAGCGGGAACATACTCTGTGATTACCATCTGGTTTAGACTTAGTTTTAAAAGACTGTTATTATGTGCCTGCAGCTAGCAGGAATTTGATTTCTGTTTCATGCTTAGCACAAGAAGGTTATGTGATCACCTTCTTTAAGGACCATTGTAACATTCTTTATGAAAGAAATAAAATTGCAAATGGTTTTCTTGTTAATGGTCTTTATCAGTTGCATATTGATGTACCTATTTTAACTATCGAGCAAAACGTGAATGCCAAACGACCTAGGGATAGTCCAAACAGGTATCCAGAGACAATATCTATGGCACCTGGGATTAGGTCATATAGCAGAAGTAGGATTAACAATTGGAGAAAAATGGGCTATTGAGTCCATTGACTTTTAGTCATATCCAACTTGTGAATCTTGTCTTCAAGCAAAATGACTAAACTCCTTTTGTTGGACATGGGGAGAGGGCCACAGATCTCCTTGCCTAGCTACATACATGATGTGTTGCGGCCCATTGATGTGCCGGCTAGAGGCAATTTTATCTACTTCATTACCTTTACCGATGATCTGTCTAGGTATGGTATGTTATCTTATGAGACACAAGTCTGAAGCTTTGAAAAGTTCAAAGAATTCAGAATGAAGTAGAAAAAAACACAACTGAAAAAACCATTAATTCTCGATCAGATCGAGGAGGTGAATACTTAGCCGAGAATTCCTAGACTATCTTAAGAAAAATGGCATAGTCTCTCAATGGACTCCACCAGGAACACCTCAACTCAACGGGGTTTCAGAACGGAGAAATCGGACTCTATTGGATATGGTTCGATCCATGATGACTTCACAGACCTCCCTGATTTCTTTGGGGACACTCATTTTAACTTCAATCTATTTACTGAATAGGTTCCCTCTAAAACGTTCCTTCCACACCGTATGAGATATGGCCACGGTAAGAAACCAAGTCTGAGTCATCTCAGAATTTGGGTTGTCCGGCTTATGTCAAAAGACAACAAGCGGACAAGTTAGAATTTAGGTCCTTTAGAGCTCGATTCATAGGATATCCTAAAGAGTCATTAGGATACTATTTCTACATTCCAGAAGACCACAATGTGATTGTGAGTCGACATGCCATATTTCTTGAAAAATAGTTTATTCAAGATAGTGGCATTGGAAAGAGATTAAGCTTATGAGAAAGTCTCATAGTAGAAGAGCTAAGGACCAAGTGGAACCAAATCAGGTTGAGCCAATAAGAACACTACCTCCTCACCTCGTTAGATCGAAAGATTTCCCGTCCCTTGAAGATACTTAGGTATTATTCAGAGGATGTAGAGAAATGTTCCTCATAGGTAATGGTGTCATGGAGATGATCCCAAACCTACAATAAGGCGATATCAGATATCGACTCGAGAAATGGGTTGAGGCAATGATTCAGAGATCGATCGATGCACTCAAACCAAGTCTGGCCTTGGTAGATCCACCAGAAGGTATAGTACTATTGGGTGTAAATGGATCTTCAAGAGAAGATTGGTGCAGATGGGAATGTGAGATCATTCAACGCTAGACTTGGTGGCAAAAGGTAGTCAACATGAAGGCATTGACTTATCGGATTACTTTTCCCTGTAGCTATGCTAAAATCCAATCGCACATTCTTGCGTTGTAGTCCTATTTCGATTATGAAATTATGGCAAACAAATGCGACGTGAAAACGCGCATTCCTAATGGATATCTTGGGAAGACATCTACTATCGAACATCAGCCGCTTAGGTTTCACATCCATGATACTAATGACAAGTTTGACAGCGCAAGTTCTAATATATGGACTTTAAGCAAGCATCCTCGAGCTGGACACTCATTTCAATGATGTTATCCAAAGTTTGGTTTCATCAAAAACGAGAGACCATGTGTTTTTCAAAGGTCTAGAGGAACGCTGTTGTCTTCTCGTTATTGTACGTGAAGATGAATCCTCCTATTGGAATTGACTATCCATTTGACATCCATCAACCATGTGTTGGTCACGAAGAATTCTCCATGAAAAGACCTAGGTAAAGCATCCCTTTTCTATGGATTTAAGGATCACTATAGTGGATTAGACACGATAGGATCTAGGCGACTTTCAGAAGATGTACATAGAGGAATACTATAAGAGTTTAGTGATGGAAAACTCTAAGAGGGATTAATACCCTTCAGACATGTATTCATCTTCAAGATATGTGCCCCATGCACACCTGAGGAAATAGAACGTATGAGCAGATCCCTTTATGCTTCCTTGCCAATAGGATGACTCTGCTATGCCATTCCGCTATGGCACTACGGACCAATATTAGCCCTGTTCAGTGTCGTTTACAGTGTCACAAGCATGATATCAGTCAATACCAGGTGAAGAACACTGGACTTCTGTGAAATGTATCCTTAAGTATTGAGAAGAACTAAGGATATGAGTTGGTCTTTGATAATGGAGAACTCCAGTCCAGGGACTACACAGACTCGGACTTCATGTCGATTATAGATGATCGAAAGTCAGCATCTGGCAGTACTGTTTGTGCTGGAGAGTTCCTAGCAAACAGCGAATATCATCTTCATCCGCGATTACCTTGAGAAAGTTATGTTGAGGTCAGAGAGTCAACTCCGTAGATAATGTGGCAGACCCACTTACAAAGCCATTGGGCCAGCAGAAGATCGAAGCCACCTTGAGAAGATGGACTTAGACTTGTAGCCAATTGGCTTTAGGACAAGTGAGGAGATTGTTAGATATATGTGCCCTAGAAGCCAGAATTGGCTGACACTTGTAATACACTTCTAGGGGCAAAATTATAATTTTGACTATAATTAATGAAATGGGTTTATTTCTATCACACATGTATTTAGTGTCTGTGATACATCCTTTGAGTTAATGGTAATGATAATTCATATTTTCAAGAGTTGAAAATTTAAGACATGATAATCATTATTAACTCATAAACAGCTCCCGACCATAGTGATCATCACGAGGATGGTGATTGATCCGGAAGGTTGGTGTACGATCGCTTCTCTTTAGTAGATGAGTCTTGAGTCTACGGTGTGGAGACACCAGAGCGAGAGTACAGGTACTCGTTAGAGAACGAGGGCACTGAGCGTGACCACCTCGAGTAGTCATTAGGAAGTCTACCTTCTCGTCAATGACTAACTCGATGCTGCAGTAGTGTGTCTGTTTCTTTGACCTGAGATGCATCGGCAGTTCACCTTGAGGTGTTATAGTTTGACTACACCATTACTTGTCTCCTAGCCATATGGAACTTGAGGTGTATGTTGGCTATAGCATGTTCATTGTAGAACTGGATTGCATCAAGATGGGGATCTATCTACCTCGGTGGTAGAGGAGCAGCCTATGTAATCGATGAGAATCAAGTCCTGAAGCCATGGCCATGCAGAGTGAAATAATAGAAAGAGTTTCTATTTAGATTTTCACATTGGACTCGAATCGAATGATTACATCATATGACAGAGACTAGGGTTTGACGAGTTCACCTTAACCCTAATCTGATCGGGGCTCAAGATAGAAGAACTTAATCACACAGGTAGCTGCACCAAGAGGTTCGCATTCAGCTCTGATGGGTTGCCACCATATACTGCTAGTGTCACTGTGTGGATTTGGGAGCAATTAGAATGATTTAGATGATCGATCATTCTAGCTGTTCGAATCAAGAGTTCTGACATCAAAAGGATTTTCGATTGATGGTCTATGATAGAGATCATGACATATCCCATTACCATACAGAACTGAACCTAACTGGGTCACACAAACAAGGGTTTGAATCTGGTGATCATCAATTGAACTGATCTAGTTCAATTTATCTGAATGAGATTCAATTAGGTTCAAGGAAATCGTGCTAGCACTCGATTGAACCTAACGTTCTTCTTTTACTATCATAAATAAGTTGTCCTGACTGAGCCAAAGGAGTTTGTGCTCAATCAGAGGCCTTCATATGGTCTGACTGGAGGTTGTCCAAGTCAGAATAGGTTGTCTTATTTGTAAGACATTACCTGCCATTTTTGGTTCACCTGCCATTTCTTGTCTTTGACTTTGGTCAAAAGTCTACCTTTGACTGGTCAAATGTTGACCATTGACCCTTTGACTTTTGACCACATGTCATGCACCTATTTGGAGAGCTGGTGGGGCCTTGTCCCCTGCCAGAACCTGGCAAGGAGAAGGGGCGCACGCCAAGGGTGGCGTGAGCCAAGTAGGAGGCGCCTAGGAGTCCTTGTTGGACAAGGACTCCACCTCCTTTTGGATTTCAATCAGAGTTCTACTAAGAATCCAGTTTGACTGTCTTAGGCGCTCTTAAGGAGGAATCCAGGGGTCTCTATTCCAACCAATCAGATTTAGATCTGATTTCACAAAGGGTTGTGATTGGTTGAAGGAAGAGAGTTGGATCACAAGAGGTCTATAAATAAGACCCTGCGCCCAACCCTAATAAAAAAAAAAAGTGAATCAATTACACGCCCCAAGGCTGCCTCTCCCCTCCTTCTCCAGCCATAGTCTCTTCTCCCCTTGCTCTCCACGTCAAAAGTGTTTTGGATCTTTGGTTGGTGCGATTCAGATCAAGGAAAGGCGATCAAAAGCAAGAAGGCTGCGCTGCTGCAAAAGGACGTACTGTAGATCTTCAAAAGAGTTTTGAAGATCCTCCAGATCAGATCCAGATCTGATTTTTGGAGGTGTGATAGAGAAGAAGAGGATCTCCCGATCCAACCGAGTGGATACCGGTAGAGGCCAGGCGCTTGCGTGGCTTAGATCCAGAACCTTCCGCTGCAAACAGGATCATCAACAGGGTAATAGGATTACCCAAATCAGGTAAATTAAATTTGATTTAATTTATCTTATTTTATTTTATTTATTAAAATAATAAGAATCAGATCTGAAACATATCAAGATCTGATTGAGATCAAGAGAAAATTTTGAAATATATCTCTTGATCTAATCAGATTTGGACGAACCTGGACCGGAAAATCAGGATTTTCCTTCAGAAGAGACCTAGAAGCATGAAAAAATATTAGAGGAGAAGGTCTCTTCTTGTCTAAGTATGGAGATCCATTTAGGACATCAATGGTTGATATCCTAAAAAGAGAAGATGTGTCTTCTTTTAGGATCTTTCTTAACTTATTTATTTTTTGATTTTTGAAATATCCAAAAGTTGGTCTTCTCCCTTATTCCTCCTCTTGTTCTTCGTCTCTTGGAGTATCCAAGAGATCCGAAGAATATTTTTTTGATTAACTATCAGGAGGGATCCCGAGTGAATCTTCATTCGACGAACCTTCGATCTATGTTGCAGCCTTGTGTGGACTATCCGTAGAGACCGAATGCACTGTATGGCTCCAAGCAACAAAGGACAATAATAAAATTCAACTACGGTGTTCTCGATCCATACAAATGTATAAGATTTAATCTTTTATCTAACCTAGATATAATCTAGGTTTTCTAGGATAGTTCTAAATCTAGGTACTGATTTGATCAATACCAATCATCCTTGTTTATTTTTAGATTTATGTTTGCATCATGACATGTTGTAGGTCCTAAATATGGGGTTTAGTGATTAGATCACATGCATTATTAGATTAAATAGTTTAATCTATGTCTTCCACTATGATTATTTTAAAAAGTTTTAAAATATAAACACGAAATCCTACATATTTTTCAACAGACAGCAGAAGAACTTGGTTCAGTTGAGGAGCCGTGAAGGAGCTTGGATCGGTCTCCATAAATGCTGGTACCTTGGCAAGCTCCTGAACATCAGCCGAATGACTAGCAGCGAAAGGATCAGTAGCATGAGGCTCGACGATAGGAGAACTGATAGCAGAAGAATTGGTTTCAATATTGGGGGGGTGAATCAACTTTAACTCCTCTTCTAGGAAGTCGAGGTCCAATTTAGGATATTACTCTAAGATCTTTCACCGATAAGTGTTGAAACCAGCATCGTAGGCCTCACTGGCGAATTGGATTTCGATATTTTTAAGCTCTCCAAAAACTTTGAATTCTTCCATAGCTATCAGTTTGGCTTCCATCACTTTCTTCTCCCCTTCCCTCCTAACCTCTTTAGCTTTAGCTTATGCCTTTTTCCTCTTCTTGATCTCCAAGGTTAAGTTGGTTTTCATTTCAACTAAAGTCTTCTATGCTTTTTCAAACATCTCCTTAAGACACTCAACTTCAGCCTTTGCCTCGGAAGCTTCAGCTTTGGCTGCATCAACCTCTTTCAAGGCCTTGGAAGCTTTAGCCTTGGTATTATTGATCAACTCGACACCGACAAAAATATAGTAACCCAACTATAGATAACGAAGTTAGTCTTAACATCATAAAAATAATAATATAGTTGAATTCGAAAAATGATAAATTGATTACCTCAAGAAAGGTCGCAAGTGTATCCTTCTTATGATCCTGGAAATTTAGTTGGCAGATCCTCTTGATTTCCATCAGTAGCATGCATCCCTCAACAGGGGACCAAACTACCCTTCAACTACTGAGAGTAGCCTTCTCCTAGTCGATATCATCAGTGCCCGGTTCTCCAATCTTCTTCTATTTTTTAAGTTTTTTTTGGTGATAGTAGATTTCTTTTTCTCTTTGGCCTTCTTCATCTTCACAGCAACAGATGCTAGAGCAGCAGTATCAATGGAAGTATTCAAAGTAAGTAGAGTTGCTCTGACCTCCAGAATTGTAGCAGTAAGAGTGGAGGTGGCCTGGCTTGATTCAGAAGCTTTGGCTTTCTTAGATGAGCCAGTCGAGCTTAAGTTTTTTCTCTTCTTTAGGCAACCCACCTCCAAGAGTTTAAGTTCTTTAGGGGTCATCTCTATCAATAAGAACAAACAGAAGTTAAATAGAGATAAAAAAATAAAGGAAGTAAAAGCTAATACCTTCTGGGTTAGTGGGTCTCAGGCTAAAGTTGAAGAGAGTCAGGTTAGATAGCAATTGAGTAGGGGGTACTTTGTTAATCCTTTTTAAGATTTTAATAGAATCCAGATCTCCCCTTTCTAACCCAAGAGCATTGTGGATGGACTCTCTAAGCTGACCCCAATGAGGAAGTTCTCATTCAATTAATAGGTTGACAACAAAAGAGAACTTCTTCTTTTAGTTATGAATGGAGGAAGGAGTACCCTTAATCAACCCCTTCTTATTGAACTGGGGAAAAACATGCCACCAGTCATTAGTAGTAGGGTGATGTTTAAGGATGAAGAAGGTTCGAAATAAAAAAATTGTAGGCTTGACCTCAGTCAGAAAGCAAATTACTAGAAATCCTATGATGAAGCGAAAAGAGTTGGGGACTACGGAGAAAAAAGATATATTGAAATAGCAGAAGAGTTCCATTAGAAAAAAGGAATCGGCAAGCTAAGTCCAGCTCATAGAGCCTTTGTATAAAGACCAAGCTAGCCTGGAGAATGAGAACAAATTCTTCCATCCAGTCCTGATAGCTCAAGTTCGTACTTAGAGAAAATTGCCTATCGGGTTTGGATGAGTGAAAGGTCTTTTAAAGTGAGGATGGAGGTAATAGTCCTCGGAATGAAGGTCAGATGAGTTTCAACCTTAAGTTCAAAATCAACCTTAGATTTGGGGTTTGAAGGGTTCAGCTTGGAAGGAATATCGAAAGATCAAGAACACTCAGAATCACGAGAAGATATTTTGGATCAAAAGAAATCAAGTAAAATAAACCAACAATCAAAGAAAATTGGAGAGAAAAGTTTCAGGAACTAAAAGAAGAATAGTCGGACCTAAAAAGAAATCCTAAAAGCAGAGAATAGATCCTAAAATTAGAAGGAGAGGTTGGAACACTAACCTTTAGTGGTGAAGGGCTTGATCCGACGATCATAGTAGCAGATGATGGATGGAGAGGAGATAATTAAGGCTAGAGAATCAAAGAAGAGTGAAGGCGGCCGAAGCCAGGGAAGACGATGATAGATGAAGAGACAGAGGAGGAAGAGCTTAGAATGGGAAAGAGAGGGAAGGCAAAAGTTTAAATAGCCGATAGTGCTCTGAGCTATCATGATTGTGAATCATCCATGCTTTATCCCGACCTTCTGTATGTCCAGTTAATTATTATAGTTACAGATGTCAGATGAAATAATTATGATGCTGCATGATTGAGCTCCACGCCAAAAGAGATTTTAAAATCCAAGGTTGTCTTGGGTCATTCTGCAATAAAGAAGCTTCTGCGCTAATTAAAGTAATCCAAAAAATATCACATCCCGAAGGCGAAAAAGTAGAATGGAACTTCGGCAACCGCTAATGATGGTACTTCCTTCATCCGAACTTCGAACTTAGGAGTAGGAAGATAAGTGTTAGAGGTAAAATAGTTTCCACCGAAATCTGGTAAGGTCCAACCTTATTGATTCTTTGAAAATGCCATCTAGGTTCAAGGTGTAATCTAATCTGAGGTTCAAACAAGTTAGTCTCCTAGTCCATCTAAATGCCAAAGGATCAATCCCTAAATTCGACTATTTTCGAACTTCAATCGAGGATAGCTTATTCCAGAAATGACTATAATTTTTAGTTGATATCCAAACTTATATGATAGTCAAACATCTTTACCCCGACCTTCAGCTTAGGCCTAATAACGGTGTCATCATTTTAGCAAATTTCATTAAAACCCAATCTTGAATTTCAACTAGATGAGTTTTAGCAAGGAGATTCAATATTCATCTATTTCTGAGCTTCAATTTAGGATAGACGGCAGACACTCCATAATGCCAAGTGTTTCAATAATGTCCGACCTTAACTATTGGCCAACCTTGGAAACTTGCCAAACTTTGTCAAAACGACTGAAGCAACTTCATCATGGTTTTAATCAAGAAACCTAATATTTTTTTGGCTCCCAATTTTGGTTGACCTTGATATCTCAATTAGGGATCCAATTCATGTAGCTGGCCATCTAGTTATTTTCTTTCGACCTCAACTTCTGCAATACAACTTCAAAATAAAGTACCAATCTCCATCACTAGCCAATCTTGAAGACAGCTAAACTCTTAAGAATAGTTACAGCATGAATCAGAAGTCAGATCTATAAGTTCAAACACCATTGATCCAAAGAATGATCATCAAGCTCAATTCATCCGATCTTAAACTCCAACGATATAGTATCAAGTCAAGTGACCAATGATTAAGCTTGGAAGTATCTGATCTTTGGTCCAAACTTCAACAAATGATATCCAACCACTAGTAAGTGGTGACAAATGACAGTCCACTCTCTGTAATAAATTCTGAATGGCTCAAACAGCCTACTGACATTCGGTTATAGCGGTCGCTATTAGTTTATTATAGGCTCCATATATAAATAAGGCCCTCCAAATACGCTTTCTCCTCGAAGCATTCTTCTCATTTTCTAATCTCCTGAGTACTCCATTCTTGTTGGCCAGATTACTAACTTAATCATCGAAGGATCCATGCTGGAGTCCCCCACCTTCAGCCAGGATTTTGTCTTGCATGTTCCACTGGCAAGATCCTGACTTTCATCTCCAGCAACCTTCGACGGCCATTTGTTTTATGTACTAACAGGCTTAGAGTTGAGATTGTTTTAGGGCTAAAATTTTTCTTGATTTTTATTTTTGTTTTTCTTTCTTTTGAAAGCTTTTATATCTTCAATTAATGCTAGAGAGTAAATAGTAGTCATTTGTAGCCATTGGAGAGCAATTATTAGGCATTAAATACTTCAAAAATGGACCAAAAACTAATCGTTATGGACGTTTTCCATCGTAGGAGTCAACCTATGGGTCGTCCCTTATGGTAGAGTAGAAAATGATCCGTTTCTACTTTTGGCCTATAGAATAATAGAGATCGACCCATGGATTGTTCCTTGGCAGAGGGGTTAACCCATGGATGATCTCCTTTTAGCATGCCGATTAGAAACAGTATGCCAGTTAGCCCTTTTTGAAAAGGGTTGACCTAGGGGTTGACTCATTTTGCCCTGATTTGGTTTTCTTCAATTTTTCTCATTTGAAGCTTCTGAAATTGCCTTCAAACATTCTGAAGTCATTTCTAAAGATCTTAAGGCTCTTGAATAACACTGTTTAATTCTCCAACTTGATGAAATTATAGCTTTAGCCTTCTTCAAGCATTTTTATCAACCTAAAATTTTTTGTATAATCTGAAATATATAATTAAACTTCTTCTAAAAATAAAAATTATTAGTACTCTTCTCAAATATTTTATAGTCATCAAAATCAATTCTTGTAGCAACACTATCTCTTCTGATATTCTCTCTATATGATTTATGAACTTAATAAATCTAATCCATTTCTTTGAGTCTAAGTTGATTCTCGTAAGGAGTTTTGAACCCTCTATTAGTTCAGCAACATGCCTACATCATTCAATTCTTTGTTCAATATCACAAGACATGATCCTTATTGATCTCTATCAAATCATTATATTTCAAGTGATCTTGATTTATTAAAGTTGCTTTGATCAAATTGATCATGATTGCCAATCAATGTATTGACCTCCACTTAGACTCTTGTCGGATACTACTGATCTGATCACTATTAACTTCTATTAAACCACCCATTTTCTATTCAAATCGTGATTTGATAAACTATCCTAACTGGACCAACCTAGATGGTGAATGCTACTGCTTTTGTCAATCTTGTAAGGGTATTGAAACTTAGAAATTATTATTGGCTATGGCTTAAAATTGATAGAAGAATATATTTTGAATAATAGATTTTGAAGGATGCTTTTAGGATTAATTGAATCTATCCATTTAATGTTTTATAAAGGTAAATAATAAATCATTTTTTCAAGATATTTTATTATTTATTTTGAAAGCAAATAAGTAGTCTTTGAAAGTATGCATGCTTTATGAACCTGTATTTGGAACAAAAATTAATCTCTGAAATGTTATGGTTTATTGATTTATTGTGAGATATGCATATATCGAAAGGATCTATGATATTTATGTTATTTTACAAAAATGCTTTGATATAGATCGAATTTGTGCTCTCAGCCTAACTATGTTCCAGATCACTACCAATGAGGATTGTGCATTAGATTTTGACCCTACCAATAGAGGTTATATGTTGGCACTCTGGTTGAGCTTACTGTTCTAGTCCCTTGCCATAGAGATAAGTGTAGTCATAGTCAAGGTTGTTGAGTTATATGTATTTTGTTTTGAATTAAAATTATGATTATGAATGAATATGAATATTTGAAAATGATTTGATTTGCATTGATTAGCATAAAATATATTTGTATAATATTTATGGTATTTATTTTTAAATAATATATTATATGAATATATCTGAAAGATATTCATTACTTACTGGGCTATCAAGCTTATCACTTCTCTCATTTATTTTTTAGATTCAGCATGGACATGGGTATTACTTTGGAAGTGAGTTAGAAGCAAGAGTCAATAATATCAATCGAGTTTAGATATAAACTTACTATTATATTTTATAGAATTATTTTTTAAGATTTAATTGATATAAGTCCTTCTAAATATTGTTGAAATTTTGCATGAGATTAAATTTGATTTTAAATAATCAAATTTGAGGATTCCGTTGTGATGCATTGATATCGATCTAAAATATCTTGCATATTTTTAGAGAAAGTTCTTGATAAATATGTAGCGATTGTCATGACTCTCAGCTCATGACTCGGCTCATGATTTCGGATCAAGGGCATGATAATAACTTTCGAACTGAAGTTATTTTTGGTTGAATAGTTAATGATTTCTATGTAAGCTCAACTGGTGGATGTTCACATGAGACTGCCAAGGTTGAAGATGGGTCAAGCTAAGGGAAAAAGAGTACATAGAGTAAAACCGCAAGCTTTAGCTAAAGCATGCATTACGTTTTAAGACTGCATTTCTTATTTTGCTGCCCTTCGGTTAGGATGGCCACAACCGCACAAGGGTGGCCGATCAATGAGTTAGCGAAACAGTTCCAATACGAGTGGAAATATATTAAAAACATCGCCAAAGTTTTGTAGATTTCGTTTTTACGTTGTAACTCATTGTAATGGAAGCTGGCTCTTTCCATAAAAAAAAAAAAAAAAAAAAAAAAAAAAAAAAAATATGGAAGCCAGCTTCAAGATCTTTCAATTTCGGGCGGCCGAGGTAAGCTTATACGGGCATCACGTGCAACGCGGGTGGAGAGCTTCCACGTGACGTGACACCCGCCGCTCTTGTTTTCTTCTCCTCTCCCCAGGGGCGGCGCGCAAATTGAGGCACCCACGCCTCACCCTGCGCACGTTAGCGCGCGAGAGCGCCCGTTGATTTGCAGCATCCCCCTCCCCGCTCATGGCACGGCCGCTCCAGGACCTCAGCCGCCTCCTCCGCGGCGTCTCCCTCGTCGCCCTCGAGGCCGCCCGTCGGTCCCCGGCCCTCGAGTCCGCCCGCGCCGGTGACTTTGAAACCCTAATCTTCAGAACCCTCAAGGGCGCTGTGCTCTCCGCAACCGATATCGCCGGGCTCACCAAAGGGAGGCCCCACATGGTTTTCGCCCCTCGGGCCAAAGATTCCGTCGTTTATTTCTCCGACGAAGTTCCCGAAGAGGCCGTCGCGAGATCCGAACCCCAGCAGGACGGTTCCAGGGAGGCTCCGGCGGTGGAGCTTGAAGAGAAAGTTGTCACCTTGGAGGATTCCAAGGATGCCAAGGCTGGAAGCGAATCGAAAGATTTGGACGGAAATTGTGAGCAGAAAAATCAAATTTTGGGCGCTTCGAGGGGAAGAAACGATGGTGATGGTGGTGGTGGTAAAAGTAATGTAACAGTTGCTCCATTGAAGAGGAAGCGGCCGCGGGAGAGAAAAGTCCCATCGACCCCTTTTAGCAGAGCTCTTGGGTGAGTCAAGCCGTTCTCTCCATCCGTCTGGTAACCAATTAGCTATTCTGATACTTTCTTCTATAACGTTAAACCTTGATTCAAATTCCCATTAGAAGACGCAATCGATGATCTTTTCTTGATGAGGACAACTTCTATGGCCTTCGAAAACACTAATTTTGATTGGCAAATTGCTTCCTTTTGATAGCATTGGTGAGTTCTGCTCTTCGTTGGTTTTGCAGATTCTCTTGGGTAAATCTCCACTGAACGTGAGATTTACAGCTTCAGGTAGTCCTATTGATGATATAATTCGTTTTTATAAATGTTCTTTTCACACCGCTTAAGGATTTAAAGCATTGATTTAACCCATTTCTTTTTAAAATGTGAATCCTATTTATTCTGCTCTTAGAACTTGAAATTCCAGGGATAAATCATGATCATAATCTTCATTATTTGATGTCATGAGCTTAGATTATCCCTTTTTTTTTTTTTTTTGGTGTAATTCTGAAGGTTTGCTGGTCTGGGAGCTGGGCTTGCATGGGGTACAATCCAAGAATCAGCAAAGAGGATCGTCTTTGGTATGCCGAAGACAGATGAGAAGCAGCCTGCCCTTTCACCATTCTTATCAGAGCAAAATGCAGAACGTTTGGCACTTGCACTGTGTAGAATGCGGGGGGCTGCTCTGAAATTGGGCCAGATGTTGAGCATCCAGGATGAGACCCTTGTGCCAGCACCCGTATTATTCATTTCTCAGGCTTTTAGTTTGGTGCCATGCCACTATGCATTTTTGTTGTTAAATACAAGCTAAATAATTTACTTGACTTGATTTCTTGTGGAGCATATTCTTTGGCAACTAAACAGCATATTGAATCTTCATGCATGTGCCTGTGGTTTGGTGTAATGGATTTGATGATATAACAAATTGTTACTTCAGATTCTTCATCAAGTATAACAATATTATTGGAACAAAAACTGTCAGGAAACTCTATAAATCTAGCCAAAAGTTGTCACCATTGTCCATTAATGCATGGAATTATGTATAGTGCATTAAGTTTATCATAAATGCATTTATGGCATCTTTTTCACTTTTTTTTTCCCTCCCTGATGCAGATTTTGGCAGCTTTAGAAATAGTTCGTCAAGGTGCTGATGTGATGCCAAGGAGCCAGCTCAATGATGTCTTGGATGCTGAACTGGGTCCTGATTGGTCATCTAAACTTAGGAGCTTTGATTATGAGCCATTGGCTGCTGCTAGTATTGGACAGGTCATTTCATTCCCAAGTCATTTAAAGTTAACCATGTGGCTAATACTTATCTTTCTTCTTCTCTCAAAATTATTCATTTCTTTTGCCATGTCACAAGATCAAATAAATCAATTCTTAAAAAGCTTAGTAATTACATTTTCAAGTACCTATCTGTTTAATCTAATTTTAACTGGATTTGATTCAGTTGATTTTTGTTTACTTTGATTTTGAAAGGCGGATGTACCTTCTTCTTTTCAGGTTCACCGAGCTGTTATGAAGGATGGTTTGGAGGTTGCTATGAAAATACAATACCCTGGTGTTGCAGATAGCATTGAAAGTGATATTGAGAATGTGAGGCGGCTTCTAGATTATACAAATCTCATCCCAAAAGGGCTTTTTATTGATAAAGCTATGAAGGTAAATTGATTTATTTTGATAGTATTTTTTATGTTCATTCTCTGTAAAATCTTTAATTATTCTGACCTTAACTGATTGCTTTTCAAGCATCTAAATATTCAATCAATAAAATTTGTACGGCCCTTTTAAGTATTTAGGAACTATGAACACTCTTATACAATCGTTCAAACACGTTATTTACTTCAAATCTGCAAGCAGTCTCAGATTTCTTTCATTTCCAGTTTTAAAACCCAAATATCGATCTTTATAGATCTCAATGCCTCAAAACATAATTCTAAAGAAGGAAAGAAAGAAGCTTTCTTGTTAAATTATAAAAATAATCTTGGGTAATGTTGAATTTTTTGCAGGTGGCAAAAGAGGAACTATCTCGAGAATGTGATTATGTGTTGGAAGCCGCAAATCAAAAGCGATTCTGTGAGCTACTGTCAGGTTCAGAAGGATTCTATGTTCCGGTGGTCTTTGATGAGATTTCAAGCAGAAGAGTGCTAACAACAGAGCTTGTCAGAGGTAATATATATCCGCTCTATATCACTTCTCTTTCCTAAATAACTGAAAATTTTGGAATCTTGATCTTATCCCAGTTTGTTAGTATATTCAAGTGTATCCTGAGCCTGAGATATGCTTAGCTGTAATATGAAAGATAATGTTCATTCTCTCCGTCATCTATTATCTATTATATATATATAAAATAATACTCTATGGAGAAGTATTATGGTATTGCCATCTCAGCATTTTAGATGATTTTAGTTATGCCACGTAGATTATTATTTTATTATATATAATAATTTAAATATTATTTTTAAATAATAATAAAAAATATTTTAAAAAATTAAAAAAATAAAATTTTAAAAATAAAAGTAGGAAAGTATAAGAGATGAAAAATATTTTTAAAAAATTATTATTTTTAAAAAATAAAATATTATAAAAATAGTAATAATATTTTTTAAAAATACTAATTTATTATTATTTTAAAAAGATAGCATATCATTTTTAAATTTTAAAAATAATAATATACTATTTTTTTTTAAAATAATATTTTTATTATTTTTTAAAAAATAATATATTTCAAGATCTGAATCAATCCATCAGATCAGATCAAATCTAATAAGTTATCCGTAAATAGAGCATGGTACTCCATCGATTTAAAAGTCAAATTTTTGTATTTAATAGCCTCTGAAAGTTTAGAGAAGGTATAAGGAGGGGGCCAGGGTGCGATCAGGATTGGCATTTGCTGAGAGAGAACGGGAGCTATGGTGGGGCGGCATCGGCGAGCACGGAGAAGGTATGAGAATAGGAAGGAGAAAAAATAATAATAAAATATTATTTTGTAAAAAGAAAGAAAAAAGAAAAAGAAGAAAAGAAAAGAAGAGAGAGTTTCTATCTCTTTCTTTAATGGTGGTGCCGAGGGCGGTGGTATCGACAAGGGCGTTAGGGAGTACGATCACGATCGGCATTTGTCGAGAGAGAAGGAGAGCGGTGGTGGGGCGGCAAGGGATAGGGCGGCACCGTTAGGCATGGAGAAAGTATGAGAAGAAGAGAGGGCGGGGTTGCGATCGGGATCAGCATTTGCCAAGAGAGAAGGGGAGCCATGGTGGGACGATAAGAGGGTGCAGCGGTACCTACGGGTACGTAGAAGGTATGGGAATTGAAAGAAAAAACATAAGATAAAATATTATTTTATAAAGTAATAAAAATATATCATATAATAAACAAATAAAATAAACTATTTAAAAAATATTTATTATGAATATTTATTATAAAAAAATTTAATAATTATAGACCATAATTATCTATCCCGCGCAATGCGCGAGTCTTCGACTAGTTTATAGGATAGGTTTCTAGCAGTATTACATGAGTATTTTATTGACTTCTGCATAGTATCGATTTCATTTATGATGTACTATCATTGCTTCTTGTTGCTATGATTCATTTTCTTTAGATTTTAAGGCACCTGTTGTTAGATATATGTGCCCTAGAAGTCAGAATTGGTTGACACTTGCAATACACTTCTAGGGGCAAAATTGTAATATTGACTAAAATCAATAAAATGGGTTATTTTCTATCACATATGTGTATTTAGTGTCTGTGATACATGCTTTGAGTTAATGGTAATGATAATTCATATTTTCAAGAGTTGAAAATTTAAGACATGAATAATCATTATTAACTCAAAAAATGCTCCCGACCATAGGATCATCATGAGGATGGTGATTGATCCGGAAGGTTGGTGTACAATTGCTTTTCTTTAGTAGATGAGTCTTGAGTCTACGGTGTGGAGACACCGAAACGAGAGTATAGGTACTCGTTAGAGAACGAGGGCACTGAGCGTGACCACCTCGAGTAGTCATTAGGAAGTCTACCTTCTCGTCAATGACTGACTCGATGCTGCAGTAGTGTGTCTGGTTCTTTGACCTGAGATGCATCGGCAGTTCACCTTGAGGGTGTTATAGTTTGACTACACCATTACTCGATCTCCTAGCCATATGGAATCCCTGAGGTGTATGTTGGCTATAGCATGTTCATTGTAGAAATTGGATAGCATCAAGATGGAATCTATCTACCTCGGTGGTAGAGGAGCAGCCCTATGATGATCATGAGAATCAAGTCCAGAAGTCCATGGCCATGGCAGAGTGAAATAATAGAAAGAGTTTCTATTTAGATTTTCACATTGGACTTGAATCGAATGATTATATCATATGACAGAGACTAGGATTTGATGAGTTCACCTTAACCCTAATCTGATCGGGGCTCAAGATAGAAGAACTTAATCACATAGGTAGCTGCACCAAGAGGTTCGCATTCAGCTCTGATGGGTTGCCACCATATACTGCTAGGTATCACTGATGGATTTTGGGAGCAATTAGAATGATTTAGATGATCGATCATTCTAGCTGTTCGAATCAGAAGAGTTCTGATCCATCGAAAGGAGTTTCGATGATGTCGATGATAGAGATCATGACATATCTCATTACCATACAGAACTGAATCTAACTGGGTCACACAAATAAGGATTTGAATCTGGTGATCATCAATTGAACTAATCCAGTTCAATTAATCTGAATGAGATTCAATTAGGTTCAAGAAAATCATGCTAGCACTCGATTGAACCTAACGTTCTTCTTTTACTATTATAAATAGTTGTCCTGACTGAGCCAAAGGAGTTTGTGCTCATTTAGAGTCCTTCACTTGGTCTGACTGGAGCCTGTCCAGGTTAGAAAAGGGTTGTCTTATTTTGTAAGAAAATATCTGTCATTTTTGGTTATCTGCTATTTCTCATCCTTTGACTTTGGTCAAAAGTTGACCTTTGACTGGTCAAACGTTGACCATTGATACTTTGACTTCTGTCCACGTGTCACGCACCTATTGGAGAACTGGTGGGGGCCTATCCCCCTGCCAGAACCTGGCAAGGAGGAGGGAGCAAGGAGGAGGGTGCATGCCACCCTTGGCGTGAGCCCAAGTTGGAGGCGCCCAGGGACAACAGGGACTCCATCTCCTTTTTGGATTCCGATTAGAGTTCTCCTAAGAACCAAGTTTGACTGGTCTTAGGTGTCATCTAAGGAGGAATCCAAGGGACTCTATTCC
Organism: Cocos nucifera; assembly: GCA_006176705.1. NCBI lineage: Eukaryota > Viridiplantae > Streptophyta > Magnoliopsida > Arecales > Arecaceae > Cocos > Cocos nucifera. Next base: position 24,315 of record QRFJ01004979.1, on the reverse strand, counting down.
CACCAATCAGATTTAGATATGATTTCATAAAGGGTTGTGATTGGTTGGGAAGAAGAGGAGTTGGATCACGCTTAGTCTATAAGTAAGACCCTGCGCCCAACTCAAATGGCATTAGAAAAGGAATTGAAAATTCCCACGCCTAAGGCTGCCTCTCCTCTCCTCCATGCCAAAACATCTTCTCCCTCTCCTCTCCACATCCAAAAGTGTTTTGGGTTCTTGGTTGGTGCAATAAGACGAGAGAAAGGTGACTGAAAGCTAAAAGGCTGCGCTGCTGCAAAGGACAATTGCTGATCTTCGAAAGGTGTTTTGAAGATCCTCCAGATCAGATCCAGATATGATTTTTGGAGACGTGATAGAGAAGAAGAAGATCTCCAAATCCAGCCCGAGTGGATACTGGTAGAGGCCAGGCACTTGCGTGGCTAGATCCAGAATCTTCTGCTGCTTACAAGATCATCAACGGATAATAGGATTACATCAAGGTAAATTAAATTTGATTTAATTTATTTAGATTTTATTTTTATTATTAGAATAATAAGGATCAGATCTGAAACATCTCAGATCTTGATTAGGATCAAAAAGAAAAATTTTTGAAATATATCTCTTGATCTGATCAGATCTGAATGAACCTGGTCCGGAAATCAGGATTTTCCTTCACCTGTTGCTTCATTGGGGGACATGGATTTGTGAGTTTATTTGTTTGTTTTCCTAACAACCGCTTGTGATTGCACTTGCAAAGATAAACCCAAATTAATCTGATTCTTGCAACATTTTATTAAGTAATATAGACTCGATAGCGCTAAGTGAAGGATGGTAGTGTATATGAAGCTAGTGATATTGAATACTTCAAAAATGTGGGGCAAGAGCTTGATTTCATGCTAGATAAATGCTTCTTATTTGCACACGTTATTAGGCTCCCTTTCTCAGAAACTATTGCTCTCTATATTTTCCATTTGGAAATTTAATCTCAATTTTGTATATATAAACTTTGCATTAAAGAGATTGGATATAAGAGGATTTACAATGCTTGGATAATTTGGAAAATTAAACTTAATGACTGACTATTTTGATTCTTTGTGTACCATCTTGTGAGGCATATTAATTTTGTACCCCTTCCCCCACATGCTAAGTTAACTTTTCTCCTTAGCCCATTTATTAGTATTATTCTGACCAAGCATTCAGACCTTTCTTCAAACATTTTGTTCATTTCATTGTTGGAAATATGTAATAGTTGAGTTCTCAAATGAAAAATGAGAACTGCATTTCTTTAAAATGTTCTTATCTAGCTGAAGATGTATATTCCTTCGAAAAGCTTTGTAGGCTTTCTCGATGCTGAAATTTTGGTATTCATGACAGGTTGCTTGACTAGACTTGAGTAGTTCCTTAATTGAACTTTTCTCTTTGTCAAAAGACAAGTCATATTCCTCTCAAAGTTTTATTTGTCTATTTGTTTCATTTTAATAATTAATAAGAAAAACCAGTATATGCTCTTGTAGCCTTTTCATTATGGATAAAGGTCAAAAGTTTGGATAGACAACTTTAACCAGTTTTTCTGACTTCCTGTTTTACTATGCTCAGGAATTCCAATTGATAAGGTGGCACTACTAAGTCAGGAAACTCGTAACTATGTTGGAAAAAAATTGCTCGAGCTGACTCTGAAGGAGTTATTCGTTTTCCGCTTCATGCAGGCATGATCTCACCCCATTATATACTTCTGTCCTAGAAATCAAATAAAAGCATCAAACCCCCAGTATGTTTTCCTGGGACTTGAATTGCTAAGATTATGTCCAAATATTTTGGTTGTACATGCATGATGCATGCATGTAACATATGCAAATGTCTGTGCATGCATGTGGTGGTTTTGCAAGATATTCCGAACGAATCAAGTTTTAGGTTATATCCGTTTCTTAGGCTTACCAGTGAAAGATGTCCCATTGAATAGTTATTTTGCATTTCTTCAAAAGAGTTTTGCTATTTCTTTCCAAATACTGGCACCAAATCTATCGTGGATGCCCCAACCTGATGTCTGATATACAATTTCTTTTCTTTTTCTTGATATTTTTGGAGCATCATAGTTCTGTGTGATGTACATTTGGTTGTTATTGATAGTTCCATGCTTGAAATGCTGCTGCCGCTGTAATAGCTCTAGGATTGCATAATTTGGCTTATATGATCTTGTGCATCAGTTCAGTTAGTTTTTCAACATTTTTGTTTTAACTAGTTAATCTCTTATTTTCGTCTTCATTCTGTGCTTCTATGTAATGCTGTCCTGGATTTGTTCTCAGACAGATCCAAATTGGGGGAACTTCCTTTATGATGAGACTGCAACAATGATTAATCTCATTGATTTCGGGGCAGCTCATGAATACCCACAGCATTTTGTAGATGACTACCTGCGAATGGTATGCACTCTGCATTTTCCATTCTGTCACTTCGTGAGGTTTTCAAAGTGACTATTTTGTCACTAAATCTTTATGCAGGACTTCAAATCCTTATCTATCAATTATAATTTTTTAATGTTTTTTGTGGTTCTAAACTATCATGAGATATTTGAAACTAAAAAAAACAGGTTTTGGATTGAAATTTTTCACTTTTCCAAAACATGTCAGAAAAGTGATATTTTCTCTTGAAACATTTTCCTTGAGCTCTTGGTGCTAAAATTAATTTACCTTGAGTGAGCAGGTGATGGCTTGTGCAAACAGTGATAGAGACGCTGTGATAGAAATGTCTCATAGGCTAGGCTTCCTTACAGGTGAGGAATCAGAGGTCATGTTAGAGGCTCATGTCCAAGCTGGCTTTATTGTCGGGCTACCCTTCTCGAAACCAGGGAGCTATGACTTCCATTCGACCAACATCGCTCAAAGCATCTCCAACCTCGGGGCGACGATGCTGAAGCACAGGCTAACTCCACCACCTGATGAGGCCTACAGTCTGCACAGAAAGCTCTCTGGTGCATTCTTGGCTTGCATCAAACTCGGTGCTGTGGTGCCATGCAGAGAGTTGTTGCTACAAGTTTACCAACGATACCAATTCAGCAATGATGGTGCTGCAATTTTGTCCAGTTCAGTCTAACCTTTAATGATGTCTTATTCTTGACCGATCCAATAATATTGCGCTGCGGTGGGCAGCTCAATTTTTTGAGACCATTTTTTAATTTGGCATCAATATTGACATCAGCATGGCGTATGGCCTACTCAATCAAAATACTTTGTATAGGCTTGTGCATTCTTGGTGCTTTGTGTGGAGTACAATACAGTATTGTTGAAAACCTTGATTCTACCTTACCTATTTTTTAATAATATTTGTAGCAATACATTTTTTTACAGAATACCCTAATTCTTTTAGAGTTCTTTCTGTTTTCCCATCCATTTAGATGGGGACAAATTTTTGAGCAACCAAAGTAAAATAAATTTGGATTAATCATGCCAAAAAATTTTTGATTTTTTTTATTTTTTATTTAAAATTTTAATTTAGTACAATCAAGTTATCTAACTTTTAAAATTTTTATAATTAATATTTGATTACAACTTTGGTTAAGTGGTTGCGACAAAGATGATCATACATTATCATATATCCTGCCAAAAAGTTGTTGATGTGGTAAAAATGATTGATGTACAGGTGGATTTTACCTTGAATTTAGTTTTCTCTATTTTCATCTTTTTTTTTTGGCCAAGCTTTCTGCTGCCCTATCATGTGTATTGTTTTGATCGGTGACTAGAGATTGGCGATGGTTGCAAAACAAGCAAAAAGAGTGAGACAGAAGAGACAGAGAAGAGTTCCTGTCTCGTCCCAAATTCATTGTCCATTTGAAAGAGATGGCATTAAGGAGAGTCACAAAATCATCATGTGAGTCTCCAGCGTGCGGCATGGACTTAACAGAAAACCATAAAGGTCCAAATCAATACAAGTGTAGCTTTGTACCTAAAATGTGGATATCATGGAGTCACGACCACGCAAGAAAAGTTAGAGAATGTCCAAACTATCAAATGAGTGTAGTCAGTCTCTTAGATTTATATTTTCAATTTTGCAGGTGTTAAACTATGCTATCATAGGTTGCTTAATTGTGATGTTTGTGGGTGTTTATTGGTGGAAGAATGATTCATATGATGGGTATTTTATATAGCTTGATCATTGTTGGGAATAAATTTCGTTTCCATCAAAGTCCAATATGATGCTTAGCCTAATGTAACTGATAATCATGGAAAAGCTTCAATCGAAAATTCTTCCTTCAGTGGTCGAACCTCAGCTGAACTCCTCCGGTGGCCGAACTCCTTCCGGACTCCTCCAGCGGTCGAACCTCTTTCGAACTCCTTCCGGACACCTCCAATGGCCGAACTCCTTTCGGACTCCTTCAGCAGCCGAACTCCTCCAGCGGCCGAACTTCATCCAAACTTCTCCATCAGCCGGATTCCTTCTGAACTTCTTCATCAGTCGAACTCCTCCCAGACTTCTCCTTCGATCGGACTTCTCCGTCAGTCGAACTCCTTTCGGACTTCTCCTTCGACCGAACTTCTCCATCAGTCAAACTTTATCCGGACTTCTCCTTCAGCCAAACTCCTCCCAAACTTCTTCTTCAGCCGGATTTCTCCATCAATCAGACTCCTTCTAAACTTCTCCATCAGTTAAACTTCATCTGGATTCCTCCGGTGGATTACTTTCAGATTCAGCTAGCATTCCTCCCAGATGATCTCCTCTAGCTGTATTCCTTTTAGGAGTTCGAACTCCTCTAAAATTGATGTATGTCAAAGCTCTTCACCAACCAACGTCTGCTTCCTCTGAACTTTGACTATTAAATCTCGACGAACGGACACATCACGACAGCGGATACCTCTCTCCGTAACAAACTCCATGTGATCCCGAGCGACCCATTATCGGACGGTTATGATTGTCACTATCAGTCTACTATAGGCGGTCCCAAGCGGCCCACTACCGGATGGTTACGGCTGTCACTATCAGTCTGCTACGGACGGTGCTTCTCTCCATAACAAACCTCATGTAGCCTTGAGCATCCCACTATCGGACGATTATGGCTGTCACTATCAGTCTGCTACAGGCTCCGTCTATAAAAAGGGATCCTCTAGATATAATTTCTTTAAGCTCTCTTCTCCTTCCCAAAACTCTACTAAATTCTTTCCTGAGCACTCTATTTCTATTGGCCAGAAGAGCTGACTTGATCGTCGAAGGATCCTACCAGAGCCACCACCACCGACTTCGGATAAAACTTTATTTTGCAGGTCACTGATGGTGACCTTTTCTTCCTCAACTCTAGCTCGATTCAGCGTTAACCAGATTCTGCACCAATAGGATTGGCGCTAGAGGAAGGATCCTCTATTCCTGAGGTATCCTTATTCTTAAAGGAGCGCTCAGTCGATCCTGTGGATCTTCTTCTTCAAGGTTCATCTCCATCCTCTTCCTAAATCTCAAGAAATACCTCCAAAGAAGGCGACTATCCAAAGATCTTCCACTTCTGCCATCAGATCTAAGCCAGATCCATCCGTTCTTGCTCCATTACCGGTGCTTCAACCTCCTCCTCCATCGACGATCATGGTTGATCCAAAATAGTTTAACTTGCGATGCAGTGGGTTCAAGACCTCACCAAAATGGTGCAGGCCATGCGGCAATCCCTGATGGTGGTTCCATTAGAAAACCCACCATCGAGATGTCAGAAATCGATCCCAAGAAGGAGCACTTGGGCTAGCATACCCGTCGCCCCTAGAAAGAAAAAACAGAGAGCAGAGGATCTTCGTTCGGATTATGATTCTTCTTTGGAAGAGATCTTTTTCATCTACAGTCGAAAGCCTTCCAAGATCTACGATTGAGATGACATCTTCGATCAGAAACTATGAAAGATAGACCGATGGATTGAGAAACTCTACTATGTCGCCCCGACTCACTATGATGACGTTCGCATCGATCCCCCTTTCTCTTTCCGAATTATGTAGGAGACCATTCTGCTGAACTTCAAGCTTCCCCAATTTAAAAGCTACGATGGAACCTCTGATCCGATTGATCATTTGGAGGCCTTTCAAATCATGATGTTGCTAAATGGCGCACCAAACGCCATCTTATATCGAGCTTTTTTGTCTACCTTAAAGGGAGCAGCAAGAAGTTGGCACCCAACATTGAAATCAGGTACATTTTTTTTTCTTTGACCAGATGAGCCATCAATTTATGACTCATTTTGTTAGCAGCCGGCGTCCCCATCGAGGTTCAAATTTTTTGATGAATATCAAGTAAAAGGAAAAAAAATCTATCCAGGCTTATATCACCCAATTTAATGCTGCTGCATTGGAGGTCCAGAACCTTGACCAGTCTGTTGCAATGGCTGTGCTCAAGGGTGGCCTTCGGAAGAATGATTTGTTGTTCTTCTTGAAGAAGAAGTACCTCAAAGACTTTGCTAATCTACTAGCTTGGGCTGAAGGATATGTTCGAGCAGAAGAAGCCTTCAAGTTTAAGGATGAGGAAGCCATAGGAGAGTGGTAGGCGGACGAGTCTAATAAATCCACAGCTGATGGAGGGCCGAATGAAGTTTGGCTGTGCTCACGGACTTCCTTCGAGCGCAAGCGAGCCCAAACTCCTTCTCAAGCTCATCATCAAAGAAGCCTCACGAAGAAGTTCTCCCTTCAGAAGGTTTCACAACTACGCCCCCCTCGATGCTCCAAAAATGCAAGTATTGATGGAGATCAAGGAGCAACTACCGAGGCCTGAAAGGATGCGCACTCACCCTGGCAAGTGCAATCCTAAAAAATACTGCCTCTACCATCATGACCATGGCCACGATACTGAAGAATGCATTCAGCTCCAAGACGAGATCAAGAAGCTCATCAGGAGAGGCCAGTTGGATCGATTCATCAGACGTCGATCTGAAGCAAGAGAAGATCAGCCAAGGATCCTGCTGTAGCCAGAACCACCAATGAGGAAGGAACAACAAGGAGATCGGCCACCTCTCAGCATCATCAATACTATCTCTGGAGGACTTAGTACTTCAATGAGCCACCATCTCTCAGCCTCAAAGCCAGAGAAAGCTTATCCCAAATTGAAAAGGCCCGTATGAAATAGAGGAGGTCGTTCGATCTGAAACTTATCGTCTGAAGGAGCTTGGAGGAACAATGCTCCCATGACTTTGAAATTCAAAAAATTTGAGAATGTACTATTAGTAATTTTTCTTCAATAAAACTCCTCCATTTCAACATTATTATTTCTTGGTGCAAAAACTATATGATGGCAGAAAAGAAGCAATCAAAAGTGCCCATGTTAAGAACAGAAAAAGAACCTCATCCTAACATGAGCGAGTGAAGACCTCCAATTATTTAAGATAGAAGGAGGGGAGAGGCCTTGACAACAGTCCTAATTTACCCCTACAGTTCGTTAGGAATAGGAGGAGAACCTCATCCTAAAATAAGCAAAGTTGAAAGCCTCGTTCATTTTAGACGAGATGAGGAAAGAGGCCTTGACAATGGCCCTAATGTGCCCTTACAGTCCATTAGGAATAGGAGAACCTCATCCTAATGCGAGCAAAGTCGAAGACCTCATTCATTTTAGACGAGATGAGGAGAGTGGCCTTGACAACGGCCCTAATGTATCCCTACAATCCGTTAGAAATAGGAGGAGAACATCATCCTAATGTGAGCAAAGTCAAAGGTCTCGTTCATTTTAGACGAGATGAGGGAAGAGATCCTGACAACGGCCCTTATGTGCCCCTACAGCCTGTTAGGAACAGGAGGAGAACCTCATCCAAATGTGAGCAAAGTCGAAGGTCTCGTTCATTTTAGATGAGATGAGGAGAGAGATCCTGACAACGGCCCTAATGTGCCCCTACAGTCCGCTAGAAATAGGAGGAGAACCTCATCCTAATGTGAGCAAAGTCGAAAGTCTCGTTCATTTTAGATGAGGTGAGAAGAGAGGCTCCGACAACGATCCTAATATGCTCCTACAGTCTGTTAAGAATAGGAGGAGAACCTCATCCTAATGTGAGCAAAGTCGAAGGCCTCATTTATTTTAGACGAGGTGAGAAGAGAGACTCCGACAATGGCCTTAATGTGCCCCTACAGTCCGTTAGAAATAAAAGAAGAATCTCATCCTAATGTGGGCAAAGTTGAAGATCTCGTTCATTTTAGACGAGGTGAGAGGAGAGGTCCCGATAATGGTCATAATGTGCCCCTACAATCCGTTAGAAATAGGAGGAGAACCTCATCCTAACATGAGCAAAAGTCAGAACCTCATAGGCCAAAGATATGGAGAAGAAAGAAGCTTGGTGGAGAATCGTAACATATGTTTTCCCATGACAACCTGACTATGTCAAATGCGAAAGATAGAATCTTATCCTAATTTGCAAGAGAGGTCCTAGTTCGACATCCACAACAAACTCAGCATCCACAATGAGCTCGGCGTTCGCAACAAGCAACAAGCATAGAAACTCAGGACCAAACTTCGGCCAGCGCCTTTTTTACTCCCTTCAAATTTTGAACCCGGGATCGAAATTCTTCTCCGAGCTTCAACCTCAACAGGAGATGAGATCTTCTTCAACCTCAGCTGGAGATAAGATCTCCTCCGAGCCTCAACCTCAATAGGAGATAAGATCTCCTTCAATCTTGGCTGGAGATAAGATCTCTTCCAAACTTGAATGTCAATAAGGGATTAGATCTCCTTCAATCTCGGTTGGAGATAAGATCTCCTCTGAGCTTCAACCTTAACAGAAGATAAGATCTCCTTCAATCTTGGTCGAAGATAAAGATCTCCTCCAAGCTTCAACTTCAATAAAAGATAGGATCTCCTCCAACCTCGGCTCCTTCAACCTCAACAGTAGATGAGATCTTCTTCAACCTCGACTAGAGATAAAATTTCCCCCGAGCTTCAATCTCAATAAGAGATAAGATCTCCTTCAATCTTGATCGGAGATAAGATCTCCTTCGAGCTTCAACCTCAACAGAAGATAAGATCTTCTTCAACCTCAGCCAGAGATAAGATCTCCTCCGAGCTTCAACTTCAATAGGAGATAAAATCTCCTTCAATCTCTGCTAGAGATAAGTTTTTCTTCAACCTCGACTGGAGATAAGATCTCCTCCGAGCTTCAAGTTCAATAGGAGATAAGATCTTCAACCTCTATTGTAGATAAGATCTTCCTCGAGCTTCAACCTCAATAAGAGATAAGATTTTCTTCAAGCTCGATCAGAGATAAGATCTCCTCCGAGCTTCAATCTCAATAGAAGATAAGATCTCTTTCAACCTCGACTGAAGATAAGATCTCCCTCGAGCTTCAACCTCAATAAGAGATAAGATCTCCTTCAATCTCGATTGGAGATAAGATCTCCTCCGAGCTTCAACTTTAATAATAGATAAGATCTCCTTCAGCCTTAGTTGGAGATAAGATCTCTTCCAAGCTTTAACTTCAAAAGAAGATAAGATCTCTCCCAATCTCAACAGAAGATAAGATCTCTTCCAAGCTTCAACTTCAACCGAACATAAGATCTCCTCCGAGCTTCGACTTCAATAGAAGATAAGATCTCCCCCGAGCTTCAACCTCAATGGGTGTAGAGCCTGGAAACGAACTTCGACAGTTATCTTTTTGTACTTCCTTTAAATTTCAAACTCGAGAGTAGGATGACTATTGTTGGGGATAAATCTCGCTCCCGCTGAAGTTCAATCTGATGCTTAGCCTAACGTAACTAATAAATATGGAAGTGCTTTGATCAGAAAGTCTTCCTCCAACAGTCAAACCCCAGTCGAACTCCTCCAGCGATCGAATCCCTTTTCGACTCCTCCAGCGGCCGAACTCCTCCTGAACTTCTCCAGCGGCCAAACCCCTTTTGAACTCCTTTCGGACTTCTCTAGTGGTCAAACCTCTTTCAGACTCCTTCAGTAGCTGAACTCCTCCAGCGGCCAAACTCCATCCGGAGTTCTCCATCAACTGAACTCTTTTTGGACTTCTTCATCAGTTGAACTCCTCCTAGACTTCTCCTTCGATCGGACTTCTTCATCAGTCGGACTCCTTTCGGACTTCTTCTTCGATCAAACTTCTCCATCAGTCAGACTTCATCCAGACTTTTCCTTCAACTGAACTCCTCTTAGACTTCTCCTTTAGCCGAACTTCTCCATCAGTTAGACTCCTTTTGGACTTCTCCATCAGTCAAACTTCAACTAGATTTCTTCAATGGATTACTTTTAGATTTCAGCTAGCATTCCTCTCGGATGATTTTCTCTAGCCGTATTTTCTTTAGGAGTCCGAACTCCTTTATAATTGATGTATGTCAAAGCTCTTCACCAACCAATGCCTGCTTCCTCCGAACTTTGACTATTAAATCTCGATGAATGGGTACATCATGATAGTGGACACCTCTCTCCGTAACAAACTTCATGTGGCCCCAAGTGGCCCATTACCAGATGATTATGGTTATCGCTATCAATCTGCTACAGACGGCCCCAAGCGATCCACTATCAGACGGTTACGGCTATCACTTCAGTCTACTATGGACAGCACTTCTCTCCATAATAAATCTCATGTGGCCTTGAGCAGCCCACTACCAAATGGTTACGACCGTCACTATCAGTCTGCTATAGGTTCCATCTATAAAAAAGAATCCTTCAGATATATTTTCTCTAAGCTCTCTTCTCCTTTTCAAAATTCTATTGAATTCTTTTCTGAGCACTCCATTTCTATTGGTCAGAAGAGCTGACTTGATCATCGGAGAATCCTACCGAGGCCACCACCACTGACTTCAGATGGGACTTTATTTTGCAGGTCATCGATGGTGACCTCTTCTTTCTCAACTCCAGCTCGATCCGGCATCAACCAGATTCTGCACCAACAATCATGAAATAAAAGGACAAACAAAAGTAGCTCTTCTTGAGAAGATGGCTAAAGTTGAGATAAGAAGATTATTTACAATCATTGGGAGGTATAAAGGATAAAAAGTTCTAGTTCGAAAGAACATGTAGCAAAATTAAAGGAAGACATTTTGCAAAAAGAGGCAAAGATTTTTTTTTAAAAAAAGAGACTATTGACATCAAAGTAAAGGCAACAAGGATCAAGGCTAAATGTACTATATCATGGGGGGAGTTTGCAAAATGTGATGTAAGAGGGAAGTTATATATGATTGCATTCATGCTTTCATCGGTTATGCTAACAACCGTGATCATGTTTGAGTGAAGAATAAGATTACATTATACTTTTGAATGTGATGGCTGTAGGGAGGATAGGCTAATGTGTTGAACTTTTGGAAGTCACCTTGGTGATAAATGTTTTGCACCAATGTTGTTAAATGCAATGCTTCATGTTGGATATTTGCATCTCTGGTTTATCTTCATTAATATTCAACTTGTGCTCTATCAATGATAAAAATAGATTTATGTAAGATTTGAAATGAACTTTATATTCTAACTTACAATTTGCCATCCAAACACACTATTTGAAAATTTGAACAGGTTTGCATTGTTTGAAACTTTAAACATGTTGACATTATATAAAATTTTGAACTGATGGTCCTTATGGTCCTCATTAGATAGGTTTATATTGAACAGGTTGTGACCTGCACTGATGGTCCTCATTGGATCCTAAATGGTCAAACAATTGAATACTTTGATCATAATTTGATGTTTGAGTTTTAGCATGAATGCATCAATGTTAAGGATCAAATTTTCAAAAGAAGGAAAGAATATCATTTCAGTAGATCATATATTTTCAATCTTTCAAAAGATGGTAATAGATCCTTTAATCTGCTGGTATCATAAAGAATGAACCTAAGCATTTATGTGCTTGAGCATAAGTGCCACTGTCTGAAAGGTTGATCCTAAGCATAAGTACTACTGAAACCTAAGCGTTTATATACATTGTCTAAAACATTGAACCTAAGCAACCTAAAGAAGTTGAACATTGAACAACAACAAAAACATTGACCTTATAAAACATTGATTGTCTACTCATTGAACCTAAGCAAGTGCCATTTATGTACACTAAGACTTTATGTATAAGTATCATTTATATACACTAAGCTCTGATAATAATTTTCATCAATTTGAACCTAAGTGACAATTTCCATCTACTAATATTGAACTTATAAAACCAAATGACACAATAACTCTTGAAGCACAATTTGAATATGAACACAATTTGCACCAGAGCAACAACCCCTATTGAACTTATATAATAATATAATAGTAAAGCATGTCTCCTATTATTGCAGAATTCTATCTTGGGTCGATTGGCTGGAGCTTGGTTGCGATTGTACGATGGTAGCGGTCCGGTGGCAATGATAAGAACTGCAAAATAAGTCCCTGAAACAGAGTTGGCTCTAGTAGGGATCCTTCGATGTCCAAGTCAAAAATGTAGAATAGGTGAAAAGGAGTGAGTGTATTAGGGAAGAAGGGTAATACTTTGTACACCACCTACGGTGAAAAAATTCCGACGTGGAGCGCACTGTGACTTCCAATTGGTCGAGTTGGAGCCCTTGTGGCTTGACACGATGGCTGTCTTTTTGCATCCAATTAGGCTTCTGATGGCGCAAAGAAAATGGGGGCAGGGGTGGAGTTCCATCGCCGAATGCATTAATGCATGTAATAATATGTTTTTCAAATTTTGCATGATGAAATTGCCCTTTTCCTCCAAAATGAAATGGTTGTAGTATTTTGCATTCTAGTTAGACATTTCGAGAGCTATATTTCTCTCTCTTCTCACATTTTCTGAGTGTCGAATGCTGTATTTCTCTTTCTTCTTTCATTTTTTGAGCCTCTGGGTGTTGAAGGTTTAGTCTAAAGGAACCATTGCGCGTCTGAGGTTGTTGATTCTTTATTATCCCATCCAACCAACATGTCACACCCATCAGAAAGTAAAATACCATTTATTGATTCTTTATTATAATTTTTTTGCAGTTCTTTTAATACAGTAACTCCTTTGGTAGTTAAACGAAGTTAATGCGTTAGGCATGTTCAAACGGGATTTCTTTTTTTAGTTTTAAAAGTGCATGTTATATAAAATCCTATCGGAAGTCATATATTAAGTCCTGATGTTATGATTTCTACCTAGAATAGTTTTTGACATGTCATAATGATGTACAAGGTCCAAAATATGGCATGTTATTATGAGTTTATAGGTCAAAATTAAGACATCCAGTTGGTAAAATGCCTCCCAAAATTATGACATCGGGGATGATTTTGCATTCCTTGATATTTCTATTCCAGAATGTCATAATTTTAATCCTTAATATCATAATTTTATCATTATTATGACATTATAGATCAAAATTATAACATCCTGGAATAAAAATAAAATTAGGAGATTAACGATCAAAATTATGACATCCTGCAATAGAAATAAAGTCAAATGCAGAATTATGATATTAATGGTCAAATTATGACATCCAGAAAGAGAAACATCCCAAAATGCAGAATTATGACATCATGTATCAAAATTATGATATTAAGAGTCTATATTATGATATTAAGGATCAAAATTATGACATCTATTGGTGCAAAAACTGGTTGACGCTAGATTGAACTGGAGTGGAGGAGGATGAGATCGCTATCGATGACCTGCAAAATAACATCCCATCCGGAGCCAGTGGGGGTGGCTCCGACAGGACCCTCCGATGCTCAAGTTAGCTCTGGCCAATAGAAATGAAGTACTCAGTGTGGAGTTCGACAGAATTTCAAGGAAGAGAGAAGAGTTTTTGAACCTGGCTTAAGCGTATCTGGAGGATCCTTTTTATAGACGGAGCTTGTTGTAACTGTCTTGATTAATGATTGTCGTAACTATCTTGATCAATGCCGATCGCTATTGACTTGATAAATGCCGATCGTTATTGACTTGATAAATGTCGATCGTTATTGTCATGTAACCATTTAGTAGCGGAATCGTCTACAGGAATCCATCGACAGTCTATAAGAAGTTTGGCTTCTATAGAAGTTCGGCCACTGAGGAGTTCGACCATTGGAGGAGTCCGCAAGGAGTCCGACTTTCGTAGAAGTCCGACTGCTGGAGGAGTCCGCAAGGAGCTCGACTTTCGTAGAAGCTCAACCGCTGGAGGAGTCTGCAAGGAGCTCGGCTTCCGTAGAAGCCCGACTGCTGGAGGAGTCCGCAAGAAGTCCGACTTTCATAGAAGCCCGACCGCTGGAGGAGTCCGTAAGAAGCTCGACTTTCGTCGAAGTCCGACCGCTGGAGGAGTTCGCAAGAAGTCCGACTTCCATAGAAGCCCGATCGCTGGAGAAGTCCGTAAGGAGCTCGATCGCTAAAGAGCTCGATTAAGGCTCATCCGCTAAAGCTTTCCCATGACTATCGATTGCATTATCGACTGAGCATCTGATTGGACTTCGGTGGGAGTGGGGTTTATCCCCAACAATAGTCCCTCCATTCTCGAGTTTGAAATTTGAAGGAAGGGAGTACCAAAATAGGCGACTACCAAAGTCTTTTCCTAGGCTCCGCACCCATTGAAGTTGAAGTTTGGAGGATCATATCTCCTACACCAGAGGTTACCTCAGGGGAAATCTCATCTTGCAGCCGAAGTTGATAGAGATCCTATCTCCTGTAGACTTCGGACTTGGATTTTGCTCGTGTTAGGATGAGGTTCTCCTCCTGTTCCTAACAGGCTATGTGGGTACGTAAGGGCCACTGTCAGGGCCTCTTCCTCCATCTCATCTAAAGTGAACGAGGCCTTCGACATTACTCACGTTAGGATGAGATTCTCCTCCTGTTCCTAACAGATTGTGAGGGCACGCAAGGGCCATTGTCAGAACCTCTCCCCCCATCTCGTCTAAAGTGAACGAGGCCTTCGACTTTGCTCGCATTAGGATGAGGTTCTCCTCCTGTTCCTAATGGGCTGTGGTGGCATGCAAGGGCCGTTGTTAGAGCCTCTTCCTCCATCTTGTCTAAAGTGAATGAGGCCTTCGACATTGCTCGTGTTAGGACGATATTCTCCTCCTATTCCTAATGAATTATGGGAGCACGTAAGAGCCATTGTCAGGGCCTCTCCCCCCATCTCGTCTAAAGTGAACGAGGTCTTCGACATTGCTCGCATTAGGATGAGGTTCTCCTTCTATTCCTAATGGGCTATGGGGGCATGCAAGGACCATTGTCAGGGCCTCTTCCTCCATCTCGTCTAAAGTAAACGAGGCCTTCGATATTGCTCGCATTAGGATGAGATTCTCCTCCTATTTCTAACGGGCTATGGGGGCACGTAAGGGCCATTGTCAGGACCTCTCATTCCATCTCATCTAAAGAGAATGAGACCTTCGACTTTGCTCGCGTTAGGATGAGGTTCTCCTTCTGTTCTTAACGGACCACTTTCGCTTGTTTCTCTTCGGTCATCATGTAATTCTTGCACCAAAAAATAATAATGCTAAACAAAGGAGTCTTATTAAAGGCAGTTTACTGGTAATACATCCACAGATTTTTTGAGTTCTAAGGTCGGGGAAGCATTATTCCTCCAAGCTCCTTCAGGCGATAAGTTTCGGACCAGACGACCTCCACCACCTCATACGGACCTTCCCAATTTGGGGTGAGCTATTATTGGGGAGAACCTCGGTGCCGGAGAGAACCTCGGCGTTGGGAAGAATCTTGGTGTGTCCTTCCATCGGGGCTTTTCTGTCTCCAGGCCCGAAGGAGAGTTTGGGCTCGCCTGCGCTCAGAAGGAGTTCGAGAATGCGACCGAACTTTACTCGACTTTCTTACTTCTGTGGGCTTACCCGACTCGTCGACTTGCCGCTCGCCTTCGGCTTCATCATCCTTGATCTTGAAGGCCTCCTTAGCTCGGGCATAACCTTCATCTCGAGCTAGCATGTCAGCAAAATCTCTGGGATATTTCTTTTCCAGAGAGAACAGCAAGTCATTCTTTTGAAGGCCACCCTTGAGTGCGGCCATTGCAACGGACTGATCCAGATTTCGATCCTCCAATGCCACAGCATTAAACTGGGTGACATAAGTTCGGATGGATTCTCCTTGCTTCTGCTTGATATTCATCAAGGAATTCAAACTTCGGCATGGACATCGATTACTGACGAAGTGGGCTACGAACTGCTGGCTCATCTGATCAAACGATAAGATAGTACTCGGCTTAAGCACCAAGTACCAATTTCTGATGGCTCCCTTAAGGGTCGAGGGGAAAGCCCAGCATAAAATAGCATCTGATGCACCATGAAGCAACATCATCATCTGGAAGGCTTCCAGGTGATCAACTGATCGGTGGTCCCATCGTAACTCTCGAACTGTGAGAGCTTGAAGTTCGGTGGGATCGGTTCCTGCATAATTTTCTACTGGACGAGCAGGATGAACTACTCTGCATCCACCGAGCTATAGATGGAACCTGGGTTGCCAGAGCTGGAGTGGAAGCAGATGGATCTGAGCGGGATTGGGTCGTGGAGGCCATTGATCGTTGGATCGAAGCTCTCCTGGGAGGCATCTTCTCTTAGGAAAGAACTCTGGAGAGGAGGGAGGGAGATCTCTGAAGAGAGATCGTTGCTGAGCACTCCTTTTAGATCGAGAAAACCTCAAGAATAGAGGAGCCCTCCTTCTAGCACCAAATATGTTGGTGCAGAAATTGGTTGACATCGGATTGAACTGAAATGGAGGAGGATGAGATCGCCGTCGATGACCTGCAAAACAACATCCCATCTGAAGTCGGTGGGGGTGGTTCCGACAGGACCCTCCGATGCTCAAGTTAGCTTTGGCCAACAAAAATGGAGTGCTCATTATGGAGTTCGGCAGAGTTTCAAGGAGGAGAGGAGTTTTTGAACCTGGCCTAAGCATATCTGGAGGGTTCTTTTTATAGGCGGAGCTTGTTGTAACTGCCTTGATTAATGATTGTTGTAATTATTCTGATCAATGCCGATCATTATTGACTTGATAAATGCTAATCGTTATTGACTTGATAAATGTCGATCATTATTATCGTGTAATCGTTTAGTAGTGGAATCGCCTGCAGGAATCTATCGACAGTCTGTAAGAAGTTTGGCTTTCGTAGAAGTTCGACCACTGAGGAGTTCGGCCGCTGGAGGAGTCTAACTTCTGTTGAAGCCCGACCGCTGGAGGAGTCCGCAAGGAGGTCGGCTTCCATAGAAGCTCGATTGCTGGAGGAGTCTGCAAGGAGCTCGACTTTCATAGAAGCCCGACCGCTGGAGGAGTCCGTAAGGAGCTCGCCTTCCGTAGAAGCCCGACCGCTGAAGGAGTCCGTAAGGAGCTCGCCTTCCGTAGAAGCCCGACCGCTGGAGGAGTCCGCAAGGAGTTTGGCTTCCGTAGAAGCCCGACCGCTGGAGGAGTTCGCAAGAAGTCCGACTTCCGTAGAAGCTCAATTGCTGGAGGAGTCCGCAAAGAGCTCAGCTGCTAAAGAGCTCGACTAAGGCTTGTCCGTTGAAGCTTTTCCGTGACTACCGATTGCATTATCGGCTGAGCATCTGATTGGACTTTGGTGGGAGTGGGGTTTATCTCCAACAACATCTAATGTAGCAAATATTTTTAAATGCAGAATTATGACATTAAGGATCAAAATTATAATATTAAGAATCTAAATTATGACATCCTGGAATAAAAATACCTTTGAAGTCAGAATTATGACATTAAGGATCAAAATTATGACATTAAGAATCAAAATTATGATATCTTGAAATAGAAAGATCACCGAACGTCGAATTATGATATTAATAATCAAAATTATGATATTAAGAATCAAAATTATGACATTATGGAATAGAAAGATCTCCGAATGCAGAATTATGATATTAAGGATCAAAATTATGACATCCTGGAACAAAAATATCTTCGAACGTAGAATTATGACATTAATGATCAAAATTATGATATTAAGAATTAAAATTATGACATCCTGGAATAAAAATATCCTTGAATATAGAGTTTTTAGCTTAAGGATCAAAATTATAACTTTAAGCATCAAAATTATAACATTAAGGATCAAAATTATGACATCCAAAAATAGAAATATCTTCGAATGTAGAATTATGATATTAAGGATCAAAATTATGATATTAAGAATTAAAATTACGACATTCTGAAATAAAAATATTTTTAAATATAGAATTATGATATTAAGGATTAAAATTATGATATTAAGGATCAAAATTATGACATCCAGGAATAGAAATATCTTCGAACGTAAAATTATGACATCTTGTGCCAAAATTATGATATTAAAAATTAAAATTATGATATTATACTTTAATATTATAATCAAAGCACCATCTAAATATTGATTTTGATATTCTTATAACATAAAAAATAAAAATTATGACATCATAGATCAAAATTATGACATCTTGTTGGTTAAACTATCTTTCGAAGATAGTTTTGATAATATTAGAACATCCTCTATCCAAATTATGACATGATAATTTAATATTATGACAAAATCAGCTTTCAGAAGATGATTTTGATATTTTTATGACATCCTAGATCAAACTTATGACATTATGGGTCAAAATTATGACATTCTATTACCATAATTTCATCCTGAAGGTTGTTTTGACAATATTAGGACATTCTGTTTCAAAATTATGACATGATATATTAATATTAAGAATAAAAATATCATCCAATCTTGGGTTTTGACATTTTTATTACATTTTATATCAAAATGATGACATCGTATGTCAAAATTATGATATTATATTGGTAAAAGGCATCCCGAAGGTAGTTTTGACAATGTTAGGATATCCTAGGCTATAACTTATGACATTAAGAATCTATATTATGATATTAAAGATCAAAATTATGATATTCGATACAGCTAACATTTTTGGATGCAAAATTATGATATTAAAAATTAAAATTATGACAGTAATGGTCAAAATTAAGACATCCTGGAATAGAAGCAAACTCGAATACAGAATTATAACATCTTGTGTTATAATTATGATATTAATGATCATAATTATGACATCGTAGGTTAACATTATGACTTTTTGTATGCAAAACTCTATTAGATGAAAGTTGTAGATATTATTATGATAGCAGATTGAAACAATGATATTTTAGGTAAAAATTATGATATCATGTAGTCAAAATATTTTTTGAATATAGTTTTTGACATTATTATGATATTTTATGTCAAAGTTATGACATCGTATTTGACTAGGATGTCATATTTTTTGCATAGAATTGGGTTCTAACATTTTTATGATATCTTAGATCAAAATTATGATATTGTAGATTAAAATTATGATATCGATGGTCAAAATTATAATATTTTATTGGTAAAAGGCCTTGCAAAGATAGTTTTGACAATATTATGATATTCTCTGTCAAAATAATGACATCATATGTTAATATAATGAAAAGGCTTTCCTAGCAGGAGACAATTTTATCGTATCTTATGACATTATAGATCAAAATTATGATATCATAGATCATAATTATGATATTTTTAGGTAAAAAGCATGTCGAAGGTTGTTTTGACAAAACTAATATCATGCTTCAAAATTATGATATTATACTTTAATATCATGACAAAAATACCATTCTAGTATCGGTTTTAATATTTCTATGATATTATAGATCAAAATTATGACATCGTAGGTCAAATTTATGACATCTTGTTGGTTAAAGGCCTTCCGAATATAGTTTTGACAATATTATGACATCTTGTGTCAAGATAATGACATAATATGTTAATATTATAAATAAAACCTCTCAGATATCGGTTATGACTTTCTTATGATATTTGAGGTCAAAATTATAATATCAAAGATCAAAATTATGACATTATATTTGGTAAAAGGCCTTTTGAAGATTGTTTGGATAATATTAGAACATCATATGTCAAGATTATGACATCATGGATCAAAATTATGAGATGGTATGCTAATATTGTTAAAGAACTATGTATTTATGACTTCCATATATATTTTATGACTTGAATTAACCTTCTATACATCTTCTATAGATATTTCTATAAATGATCATATGGATGAGCCTTTATTTGATGGTTTTCTTGAGAATCCATCTCCTCCTTGCACAACATTTGTAGATAAGGATAATGTAGATCCTCATGCTGGAATAAAATTTGATTCAGTAATAGATGTGTACAATTTCTACAATGGTTATGTGAGAAGAGTCGATTTTGGAATCACAATCGTGTGCAGTAGATCCAATAAGAATAATATATGTTGCTTCAAACATCTAGCATGTTGGAGGTCAAAAAAATCTAAGAAATTAGATAATTCCATGAATCCCAAGGACACCAAAAAAATTGATTGTAAGGCATCTATAAAAGCCAGAATTGATTCCAAGATCAGAAAGTGGAGATTGGATAATGATAAGTGGTAAAAATATACTAATAAAAGTATTAAATTATAAAATAAATTAATCTATTTCTTTAGAAATTAATATTTTTATTAATCTTATATAGAAAAGAAGGCCACCAATGTGAAGATCTTATTTTTCTAATTCAGATAAAATAAATTTCAAGCAAAATGGATTTTAAACGAGTCCAGAATTGAATTTCAAAAAGAAAAAAAACCGTCGACGCAACGCTGACATTAGCATTTTTTGCGGTGCACGATGGACCATCTGAAGGATATTTCAGGAATTTCACAGCAAGAGGCATGCTTTGATTGGCTGAAGAATATGGCGGTCCATGCAACACCGGGCTCGCGCATGGTCCACGAAGGGCAATTTGGGAATTTTGGCTGATCAAACGGGCGGTATTCACTGAAACTCGATCGGACGATCGAAATGAAGGCACTGATGGACGGCATCCGCAGCTCCCGATCGAGATTCAATGACTGAGATTCATCCTGAAGTTAAACTATAGATCAGAAGGCTTATTTCTACGTGATCGGATGGCCCAAATTCGATCCAATGGTTGATCCAACGGCTGGCATTAAATCCAACTTGATATGGGTTATTTTAAGGAATTTTTGAGTGATTTTTGGATCGTTTGATCAACATCTAACGGTCAGAATTACCCAGATCTTAGTTTAAGTTGTTTTGGGAGTCTTAAACCTAATTTTTGATGGATTTTGAAGAAAAATCAAACTCTTTATCTATAAAAACCTATGGTTGTCGTGAGAAAAACAAAAATCAGAGAGAGAGAGAGAGATGGGGAGAAAGGAAGAAATAGAGAGAGAGAGAGAGGGAGAAAAAGAGAGAGAGAGAAAGAGAGAGGAGAGAGGTAGAAAGAGAATAGTGATTTGTAAAATTATCAAAAAGGGTTTTTAATTTCTTTCGATGATCAGGACATCGATTATGGAGCCTCTTCATCTTCGCCAAGTTCTCCACATCAAGAGCAGCAGACAATCAATTTCAATAATCAAATAGTCTAATTTCTCTATGCTTTTTATTTTATTTGCTGTTTTTGAACTTATTATCATGAACTAAATTTTTTTTTACTAAGGCTAAGGTGTAGCCACTCTTTTGATGCAATATTCAATATGATTTATTTTTAAATTTTATTCATGAGGAGTATATAAATCTGATCTTAATGCTTTTGGATTACTGGCCATCTACTAATTGATCTGATGAATATAGATGTTACAGACCAAGTACATCTATGTTAATGCTTCTTGATTATATACCTTGTATTATGAATCAAATTATAATTCATATGCATGTGAGAATTTTAGTATGCTTTGGATGTAGCATATTTTAATTAGAGGGTTTCACAAAACTTAATGCATTAATATTTATTTAAATTATACCTGGACCAAAGCATAATTAATAAATATTAATAGTTTTGCTATGCCTGGATCAAAGGATAGTGAATAAATTAGGAGACTCCACCGTCACATGAAATAAAATTAATCTAAAAATTTGAATATTGTATTGACTGAGTTGGTGAACCGATTGCCTTAGTAATCCATTGTTCTTGAGTTTAAAACCCTAATAATTTACACTCTCTCTATTTAATTAAAAATTTTTAATTATTTTTTTATTTATTTTCTTTAATTTTTTATTCTCATAAATCGATCTTCTAAATAAAGCATAGGAAAGAGCTTTTCAATACTTATTTTCTAATTCTCTAGGGACGATACTCTACTCATTCACTTTATTACTTGATCGACTGGTGCACTTGCCATAGCTATAAATTAGCACGCATCAAGTTTTTGGCACCGTTGTCGGGGATTGTGTCTAAAATAATATTAAAATTTTGATCCTAGCTTTACTTTAAAAATTTATTTTTAATTTTTATTATTTAAAAAAAAAAATTTTAGTGCATGACATGTACTGGACATAGTAACTTACTACCTCTAGATCCAAAAATTGAAAGGACTATTAGAAGACTACAACAAGAGAGAAACATGGCAGCTGAAGATCCTAACGACATCAATCTAGGATTGGATATGACGACTGAAGGACAACATAAAGCTATTCGATCAGTACATCATCCATTAAATGATTACATCACACCATCTATAGCCGATGCAGCTTCGAGCATCAGGAGACCGCCTGTACGAGCAAACAACTTCGAAATAAAATCGACGATGATCTAGATGATTCAATCAACTGTCCAATTCAGTGGACACGTGCATGATGATCCGAATGCCCATATTTCTAATTTTCTTGAACTTTATGATACTTTTAAAATTAATGAGGTGTCGGATGATGCTATTAGATTAAGGTTATTTTCTTTCTCTTTATGGGATAAAGCTAAGAGTTGGCTTCATTCTCTTCCTGCAGGTTCTATCACAACTTGGGATGTCCTAGCCCAAAAATTCTTAGCCAAGTACTTTCCACCTTCCAAGACTGCTAAGATGCGCAACGATATCACTTCTTTTATGCAGATGGACATGGAGACATTATATGAGGCTTGGGAGCATTTCAAGAAACTGCTGAGGAGATGTCCACATCATCAACTACCCGTATGGCTTTAGGTACAAATTTTCTATAATGATTTATCTCCTACTAATCGTTCTATGATTGATGCAGCAGCAGGAGAAACCATTAATCAAAAAATGGAGGAAGAAGCTTTCGATCTGATCGATGAGATGGCATCAAATAGCTATCAATGGCAGACAGAACGTATGATGCCAAAAAGACTAGCAACTATGCAGGGAGTAGATTGCATGCCAACCTTATTAGCTGAAATTGCAGCCCTTAGAGTTGAAGTCAATAACTTAAAGGGAATAGCTATGCATGTTCAGAGCATTACTTATGACTTGTGTGGAGGAGGACACGATATGAGCAATTGCCAGACAGGTAATCCTTTTGCTAAAACAACTAATACAGCTAATTATATTGATAATTTTTTCAGACCGCAATAAAATAATTCCTACTCTAACACATACAATCAAGGGTGGAGGCAGCATCCAAATTTCTCATGGAGCAATCAAAATACAGCACAACAGCCACCCCCAAGATTTTAAGTACCTGAAAAGAAGTCCAACATGGAAGAGCTAATGGAAAACCAAGAAGCAACGGTCAAATTTGGAAGCCAAACTTTGGTAGGACCAAACAGCAGCAATTTGAAACTTGGAGATGCAAATAGGTCAAATGGCTAAGATAATCTCTGAGAGACCTCAAGGATCCTTGCCAAGCAATACAGAGATAAATCCAAGGGAGCAAGTCAATGCTATCACCCTAAGAAGTGGTACAAATCTGGAGGAGCCACATCAGAAGAATGAGACTGAAGAGCCAACTATAAATAAGAAACCATTAACTAAAATTCGTCAGTCACCAATACAACCAGCAGATGGATGGTCTCCAGGTATACGATTTGCTGAATCCAAATGTGAAGCCCTACGTGCCGCCACTACCATTCCCAGAGAGACAAATACAGCATCTAGATAAGGAATTTTCTAACTTTTTCAAAATTCTAAAGAATTTACATATTAATATTTCTTTTGTAGATGCTATTACTCAAATGCCCAGGTATGCCAAGTTTCTCAAAGAAATCTTAACAAATAAGAAAAAGCTGAAGGAGCATGAGAGAATAAATTTGAATGAAGAATGCTCAGCAATACTTCAAAATAAATTACCACAGAAGTTAAAAGATCCAGGGAGTTTTACTATCCCTTGCATTATTGGTGATTATAGTTTTGATAAAATTTTATGTGATTTAGGAGTAAGCATTAATCTCATGCCTCTTTATATTTTCAGGAAGCTGGGTCTAGGAGAACCAAAGCCTAACACTATTACTCTTCAATTAGTCGACAGATCCATTAAATATCCAAGAGGTATAGTGGAGGATGTCTTGGTAAAGGTAAATAAGTTTATTTTTTCTGTTGATTTTATTATTCTTGATATGGAACAAGATTATGATGTACCCCTTATTTTAGGAAGATCCTTTTTAGCTACTGAAGGAGCTTTAATAGATGTTCAACAAGAAAAATTAATTCTTAGAGTCCAAGATGAACAAGTTACTTTTAATATTTTCAAAGATACTA
>QRFJ01004978.1:30956-61798 GCA_006176705.1 Cocos nucifera | reverse complement strand
TTAGGATAAGTAGAAAGATTGTTAAGATATATGTACCTAGAAGCCAGAATTGGCTGACACTTATAATACACTTCTAGAGGTAAAATTGTAATTTTGACTATAATCATAAAAATGGGTTATTTTTCTATCACATATGTGTATTTAGTGTCTGTGATATATCCTTTGAGTTAATAGTAATGATAATTCATATTTTCAAGAGTTGAAAATTTAAGACACGAATAATCATTATTAACTCATAAAATGCTCCCAACCATAGGATCATCATGAGGATGGTGATTGATCTGGAAGATTGGTGTACAATCGCTTCTCTTTAGTAGATGAGTCTTGAGTCTACGGTGTGGAGACACCGAAGCGAGAGTATAGATACTCGTTAGAGAATGAGGCACTGAGCTTGACCACCTCGAGTAGTCATTTAGGAAGTCTACCTTCTCGTCAATGACTGACTCAATGCTGCAGTGGTGTGTTTGGTTCTTTAACTTGAGGTGCATCGGCAGTTCACCTTGAGGGTGTTATAGTTTGACTACACCATAACTCGGTCTCCTAACCATACGGAACCCTGAGGTGTATGTTGGCTATAGCATGTTCATTGTAGGAACTGGATTGCATCAAGATGGAATCTATCTACCTCAATGGTAGAGGAGCAGCCCTATGATGATCATGAGAAATCAAGTCCAGAAGCCCATGGCCATGGCAGAGTAAAATAATAGAAAGAGTTTCTATTTAGATTTTTAGATCGAACTTGAATCGAATGATTACATCATATGACAGAAACTAGGGTTTGACGAGTTCACCTTAACCCTAATCTAATTGGAGCTCAAGATAGAAGAACTTAATCACACAGGTAGCTGGATCAAGAGGTTTGCATTCAGCTCTGATGGGTTGCCACCATATACTGCTAGGTGTCATTGATGGATTTTGGGAGCAATTAGAATAATTTAGATGATCGATCATTCTAGCTGTTCGAATCAGAAGAGTTCTGATCCATCGAAAGGAGTTTTGATGATGTCGATGATAGAGATCATGACATATCCCATTACCATACAGAATTGAACCTAACTGGATCACACAAACAAGGGTTTGAATTTGGTGATCATCAATTGAACTGATTTAGTTCAATTGATCTGAATGAGATTCAATTAGGTTCAAGGAAATCGTACTAGCACTCAATTGAACATAACGTTCTTCTTTTACTATCATAAATAGTTATCCTGACTGAGCCAAAGGAGTTTATGCTTGATCAGAGGCCTTCACTTGATTTGACTGGAGCCTGTCCAGATTAGAAAAGGGTTGTCTTATTTTGTAAGACAATACCTACCATTTTTGGTCACCTACCATTTTTCATCCTTTGACTTTGGTCAAAAGTTGACCTTTGACTGGTCAAATATTGACCATTGACACTTTAACTTCTATCCACGTGTCATACACCTATTGGAGAGCTGGTGGGGGCTTGTCCTCCTACTAGAACTTGGTAAGGAAGAGGGTGCACGCCACCCAAGTTTGAGGCACCCAGGAGTCTCTGTTAGATAGAGACTCCATCTCCTTTTTGGATTCCGATTAGACTCCTCCTAAGAATCAACTTTGACTAATCTTAGGCTCCATCTAAGGATGAATCCAAGGGACTATATTTTCACCAATCAGATTTAGATCTAATTTCATGAAAGGTTGTGATTGGTTGGGATGAAGAGGAGTTGGATCATGCATAGTCTATAAATAAGACCCTGCGCCTAACTTAAAAATATATGAAAATTCTCCACGCCCCAAGGCTACCTCTCTCCTCCTCCTCTATGCCAAGTCTATCTTCTCCCTCTCCTCTCCACATCCAAAGTAGTTTGGGATCTAAGTTGGTGCAATCTAGATGAGAGAAAGGAAACAGAAAGCTAGAAGACTGCGCTGCTGCAAAGAACAACTGCTGATCTTCAAAAGTTATTTTGAAGATCCTCCAAATCAGATTCAAATCTAATTTTTGGAGATGCGATAGAGAAGAAGAGGATCTCTAGATCCATCCTGAGTGAATATCGGTAGAGGCTAGGCACTTGCGTGGCTAGATCCAGAACCTTCTGCTGCTTACAGGATCATCAATGGGTAATAGGATTATCCTACATTAAGGTGGATTAAATATGATTTAATTTATCTATATTTTATTTTTATTATTAGAATAATAAAAATTAGATTTAAAACATTCTAGATCAAATTTAGATCAAAAAAAAAAAATTTAAAATATATCTCTTGATCCGATCAGATCTAAATGAACCTGGTCTGAAAAATCAGAATTTTCCTTCATAAACATGCATCTTTTCATATCACATATGAATAAATCAAAAATTAAAAATTTTATTTTTTATTTTTTAGATTTGATTATAATAATTATAATATCTAAAAAATAAAAATTGAATAGATCTAAAATTATATTTAATTAAATTAATAACATGATTATACTAGACTACACATAAAACTATTTTATTCCCAGTCTAGTCATGCATCTTATATATATTAAATCTAAATAATTTAATTTTAATTTTTTAATTTTAGATCTAATTATATCTAATGTGATATCTAAATTTTTTTAATATCAAATAAAAAATAAAAATAAAATTAGATCTAAAATAGATCTGAAGAACTACAATCGGCTTTGATACCAGTTGAAGAAAAAATCTATTTTTTCCATCACAAGATCGTTCAGATCTAATTGGATCTGAAGAAATATTTTAAATTTTTTTTTAAAATTTTAACTAAATCTAAGACTTCTCAAATATGATCATAGAGATCTAATATTAAAAGTTAAAAATAAAATTAAATTAGATTTAATTTTAAGTACCTGATTTGGTAATCTAATTATCCTACGATGATCCTATTGATTCCTGAGGTTCTGGAAGGAGCCACGCATGTGCCTAGCCTCTACTAGTAGCAACCTAGGCAAGATTTGAACATCTTCTCCTCATGAATCTCTTCTCTAAAAATCAGATCTAGATTTGATTTGAAAAGTCTTCAAAATAACTTTTGAGGGCAGCCTGTTCGTCTCATGAACATCATCTCATAGATGCTGAATCTTGTACCAAAAACCTTGGACCTTCAACTTAGTTTTGTGCCTAACTTTTTAGGCATGTAGAAGAAAGAGAGAGAGAGAGAGAGGATAGAGGGGGTGTGGATATCAGAGGAAAGGCTCCTTTGGGTGTGAAAAAAATAAATTACATTGAGGCAATTTCATGAGAAGAGTTCTTATACTAGACATAGCGCCATAAAGAGTCCCTTTTTGATCAAAAACCTTATTAATTCAACCATTGGGACTCTTGAACCTGATCTCCACAAAAATCCCTAGATTCCATCTTGTTTTAATGCCAAAAATTTATCTGGAAGGTGGCAGCATGAAAGAATAAGGAAGAGTCTATGTGCGTCTAGGACTTTTTCTTCAAGAGTTTGATGCAAATCAAATTCTATCAAAATCCAATCTAGGCACCTCCAAAAATAATAAAATTTTGCACACCCAAAGTATAACTCATTTCCTATCACATAGCCAAAAATAAAATAAAATAATTTCTAAAAAAAATTTTAAAATTTTTTGATCATGTGACCCTCAATTCTCTCAATTGGGTCAACTATTGATCCTAGTCCAATTGCACTAGGAATGAATTTAATTTTCATAATTAATCTAACTTGAACTTATTCCAGTCAGATAAAAATAAACTCATTCAAGATATAGAAATAAGTCAAATCAAATTTGACTCATTTATGATGAATCAGAAAGATTACAGAAGGAGAAAGTCAGGCTCAATCGTATGCTAGCACGATTATCTTGAATCTGATTGGATCTAATCCAAATCAATCGAACTCAGTTAGCTCAATTGATGACATCTAGATCCAAACTCTTATTTGTGTGATCCAGTTAGGTTCAGTTTCATATGGTAATGAGATATATTATGATCTCCATCATCGACATCATTGAAATATCTTTCGATGGACCAGAACTTTTCTGATTCATACAATTAGAATGATCGATCATCAAAATCATTCTAATTGCTCTCAAAATCCATCAATGACATCTAGCAGTATATGGTGGCAACCCATCAGAACTGAAAGTGAACCTCTCGATGCAGCTATCTATGTGATTGAGTTCTTCTATCTTGAGCCCTAATAGGATTAGTGTTAAGGTAAACTCGTCAAACCTAATATTCATCATATGAATTAATTATTCGATTCAAGTCCTATGTGAAATCCTTTATAGAAACTCTTTCTATCATCTTCACTCTGCCATGGCCATGGGCTTATGGACTCGATTCTCATGATCATCATAGGGCTACTCCTCATCTACCGAGATAGATAGATCCCTTATTGGTGCAATCCAATTCCTACAATGAACGTACTATAGCCAACATGCACCTCAGAATTTCGAATGGCTAGAAGATCGAGTTATAGTATAGTTAAACTACAACACTCTCAAGGTGAATTATCGATGCACCTCAGATCAAAGAACCAAACACACTACTACAACATCGAGCCAGTTATCGATGAGAAGATAGATTTTCTTATGAATGCTCGAGGTGGTCATGCTTAGTGCCTTTATTCTCTAATGAGTACTTGTACTCTCGCTCCGATGTCTCCACAACGTAAACTCAAGACTCATTTACTCAAAAAAGCGATCATACACCAACCTTCCAGATCAATCACCATCCTCGTGATGATCCTACAGTCGAAAGCAGTTTATGAGTTAATTATAAAAATTCATGTCTTAAATTTTTAACTCTTTAAAAATATGAATTGTCATTACCATTAACTCAAAGGATGTATCACATATACTTTAAATATACACTATGATAGAAAATAATTTTTTTATTAATTTATAGTAAAAATTATAAAATTATCCTTAAAAATGTATTGCAAGTATTAGCCAATCTGACTTTTAGGGCACACATCTAATAGGATCCACGGCCCATCTCCCTCGACCGTCGATCTTTGGCTTGTGTCATTGGTCCTCCTTTGATGGTGGCTGTGAGGATGGATCCAGTGCCTTTTTTTATAAGTTTTGTGAGAGAGATAAGCATGAGCTTCCGAAAGCTTCCGTGTGTCCCCGTTGTCGACCACCCCTCTTCAAATCCCTCATCACATGTTAGCGAAATGAACATTCCATCTACATGCACAACAAAACTTATTTAAGAAATTGAGTTGATAATATTATAATACTCCTCCATAAAATATTATTATATATATATATATGAATATGATTCCTTATTGTTACGTTGCTACCCTCTTGAGTACTTTAGCATACTAATTTATTTTTAAATTTTTTTTATGAAATTGATGCAGATTTTAACTTATTTACCAAACTAATGCAAAAGATAAAAATATCCTTTAGAATGACACTTTTTACTGAGAAAATGTTATTCTAATGACATTTTTTTTTGTCCCAGTTAACAACCTTCCACAATGCATGTGAAAAAAAATAAACAAATAAAGTCACTACTTGAAAGTTGCCGTTTGTAATGGCTACTTTAAAAGTCACCTTTTCAAATGGCAATTCTAATTAATATCCTCATTTATTTTTCTAAGTTAATATTCTTATTTATTTTACTTATTCATATTTATTTATTTTAAGTTAATGTTCTTATTTATCTCCTATTTAGAATCAATAAAATATTAAAAAATTAAAATTCTTAAGAATAAGAGTCAAAAACTTAGGTTATAGTTCAAATTTTTCTAAACTCAAAACTTTTAAAACTTTCCTTCTTCGAAACAAATAGATTAAAGCATCTTAAAATTTATTGAAAATTATGTTGTGACCCACTAACATCCAAGGATTAATTATCATTAATTTTAATTTTAAAAAAATATATATTTTATATAGCCCTCTATATAGGTGCTAGTTTATATACTTAGAAAATTTTTGGAACCCATAATGATAGATAGTCATAAATTATGTTCAAATAGCTTCAATAAATTTTGGCAAGATAAGTTTAATTCAAAATAATTAAGATTAAGTGGCTCATAAGGTCAATCTGTTTGAGTTCGGAAAGAAAATTTAGGAGTTAAAAATTTAATCTAACCATCCAATCGATGGGCTAGGAGTGTCTATAACTCCGTATCATCAAATGAAATATGTAGAAATAATCTATTTGAGAATCGAATGAGTATATCAAAGGATACACATCCATATCAAAAGATGCACATCTATATCAAACTTACTAATATCGAACTTTATTAGAAATCATATTATCTTTGTTTGACACTAAAGGTATCCACTATTCTTAAAATTTGAGGACCAAATTTCTTAAGGGGGCAAAATGTAATACCCCGATCTTATATAGAATTTTTGGATTACATGTGGTTTCTTTTATGTTAGCTTAAGTTTCTAGAATTAACTTTGTGAGCTACTTAATCTCAAATATAAACTATTTTGAATTAAACTTATCTTGCTAAAATTTATAGAAGCTATTTGAATATAATTTGTAACTATCTATCATTATGGATCATGAAAATTTTCTAAATCTGAAAACTAGCATCGATATGAAGAGCTATATAAAATATATATTTTTTTAAAATAAAAAATGATAATAATTAATCCTTGGATGTTAGTGAGTCACAAAATAATTTTTAATAAATTTTGAGATTCTTTAACCTATTCGTTCCGAAAAAAAAGTTTTAAAAATTTTCGATTTGAAAAAAATTGAACTACAACCCAAATTTTTGACTTTTTATTCTTAAAAATTTTAATTTTTTTATATTTTTATTGATTTCAAATAGAGATATTTTTTTATTTATATTTATATTTTAAAACTAATAGACTTAAAATAAATAAATATAAATAAATAAATATATCAATTTTAAAAAATAAATAAGAATATTAATTAGAATCATCATTGAAAAGATGATTTAAAGTTGTCAATGGTGATTTTGAAAGTCGTTCTTTCAAATCATAATTTTATTTATTTATTTATTTTTCACATATTTTGTCGGGATTTTTAATTGGGCAAAAAAATACTATTTGAAATGATATTTTCTCAACAAAAAATATCATTCTAAATAATATTTTTATTTTTTATATTAATTTAATAAATAAATTAAAATCTATATTAATTTAATAAAAAAATTTAAAAATAAA
This sequence comes from Cocos nucifera, assembly GCA_006176705.1. Taxonomy (NCBI): domain Eukaryota; kingdom Viridiplantae; phylum Streptophyta; class Magnoliopsida; order Arecales; family Arecaceae; genus Cocos; species Cocos nucifera. The sequence goes on along the minus strand of QRFJ01004978.1, from coordinate 54,708 downwards.
TTAATATGATAAAATACTACTATTCTTTCCCATCATAAAAGATATGAATCACGGGATAGGATTAAACATTTCTTGATTTTATAATTCCTTACTCCCCAGGCCGCCAACCCCAACCAAACCCAAATTTTAGGGTTAACCATGTCAATCCACAAATAAAACGCTCCAAAGAAAAATCTTCTTTCGCTTTATCTGCCTCTCTCATTCTCGTTGTGTGGTTCCCCATCGTCCTTCCATCCCTACCCCATCTCCCCTATCCCATCCTCCATAGGATCAAATGCACATACTTCCATTCCAGTAGAAACCAAGCGGATAAAGAGCACGGGAAACAAATAGAAACCCCACGTCTCCGGTCTCCACCCTGTCCCAAAACCGCTCACCTTATCTCCCCACTATTTCATTACGGCTGGGGCATGTGCCTTTCTCCTTGGCCCTAGAGAACCGAATCCCTTTACGCCATGGACTCCAAGGCCCCTGTCCCCATCTCCACGGCACTTGGGACCCCCTCCCCTTCCCCCTCGGCGCCGATATCTCCCTCGGGCTCCCTTCCTCCCATCCGTGCCCCGCTCTCCTCCGAAGAGAACGACACAGACTCCTCCCTCTCCTCCGACGCCGCCGAGTACGCCACCGCCTCCGACCCCGACGAGGGGGCCGCCGATCCCACCGCCGCACCGGCTGCAGCCGTGTATAAAGGCGCCGCCTTGACGAGGACGGCGTCGATGCCAGTCGCTCAGCTCACTGTCGATGATGACGCCGAGGAGGAGGTGTTCGAGGAGGGCGTCGGCGATGAAGAGGAGGACGCGGATGGGTCCTTCGCCGTCGCTAGGGTTTTTCCTCCCGATCAAAACCCTGGCTTGGCCGATGAAGATGCTGTCTTAGCTGGCGAGGGGGATAAGCTGCTATTGAAGACCGAAGGAAACCCTAATCCGGCGGAGAGTTCTAAAGGCGGGGTTTTGAGTGTTGACGGGAAACATGCTTTACCTGAAAACCAGCTGGAAAACCCGATCAAGGATGGAGATTTTGTGGCTGAACCTACCGGTTCCTTCGGTTCGGATCAAAAAGATGAGAAAGTGGAAATTGGGCTGCATGAAGTCTCAAGCCCGTCTATCGAAGAAGCAGTGGAATCAAAGCCTGTGGAAGCTGAGCCTGATGTTGCTGTGGTAGAGAAGGATGGAGTGATCGATACTGCGGGTGTGAAAGAAAACCTTGAAAGGGCTGAAGAGTTGAAGCCTGAAGCGCCCGAACCTGATGCTGAGAAGGTGAAGATCAGTGCTGCTGATGGCGCCGGTTCCAAGCAAAATCCAGAAGGGGTAAGCGTTCCTCCTGCCAAACCCCTTGAGCATGAGTCATCTGAGTCCAGTGTCGGTGTCCGTGGTGAAGAGAAGAGGGAGGATTTGAACGGGGGCTCTGTTGCTGTGAATTCTGAGTTAGCTCAGGCTTCTGCAGAGAAGCTTGATGGCGGGAATGTTCGTGATGCTATTGCTGCTTGTGGTGAGGTTGAGAAAGATGATGTTTTGGATAAAAGCTCCGAACCTGTGCATCCTAAGGTAGCTGAGGACTCTGATGCTAAGCTCAGTACCGAGAATGATGGTGAGGCTGTCCGCAAAGGTGCTTTTCTGAATGATGAAACCGTGGATGAGGTGGTGGTCACAGAATCAAAACAAGCTGCAAATGATTCTGAGTCAGAACCCGATGAGCCTGGGCCACAATTGGCTGCAGATTCTGGTGATTTGATAACAGCAGACGAGGTGAATACATTGCCTATCCTTGCTGAGGATTCTATCAGCAGGGAGAAAACTGGTGAAAACCTCTTATCAAGTTCAGTTTCGGACCAAGAAGTGAAACCTAGTGCTGATGGCTCTCAAGTGGCAGATGGCAAAGAATACATGGAACAGAATGAAGAGGAGGAAGAAGAGGAAAACATGGTTTCTGATGGACCTGCAAGGGTTGCAATCCTGGAAAGCTCTGAAACTGCGAAACAGATCATAAGAGAATTGGAGGAAGGTTCTTCAAGCAGTAGTACCCAATCTGCTTTTGACAGTTCAAGGGATTACTCACGTAACATGGATGGACCGGTTGCCTCAAATTCTGATGAGGAAGCGGACACTGATGAGGAGGGTGATGGGAAGGAAATTTTTGATTCTGCTGCCTTAGCTGCACTTCTCAAAGCAGCTAGTGGTTCTTCAACCGATGGAAGCACCATTATTTCTCATGATGCAGGTAGGATCTTCTCAGTTGACAGACCAGCAGGTTTGGGTTCCTCGGTCTCTTCTCTTAGACCTGCTCCTCCCCGTTCTTCCCGCACCAATATATTCAGTCCTTCGGAACTGGCAGTAGCAGCTGAACCTGAGAATGATATGACTGAAGAAGAGAAGAAGTTGCATGAGAAGGTTGAGCTGATAAGGGTGAAGTTCCTCCGCCTTGTTCAAAGACTGGGACATTCTCCTGAAGACACCGTGGCTGCACAAGTGCTTTACCGTCTAACCCTTGCCGAGGGAATTAGGCATGGAAGGCAAACAAGCCGGGCCTTTAGCCTTGAGAATGCAAGAAAGAAGGCTATACAGCTTGAAGCTGAGGGGAAAGAGGATCTGGACTTCTCTTGCAACATTCTAGTGATTGGGAAGACTGGAGTGGGCAAGAGTGCAACCATAAATTCTATTTTTGGTGAAGAGAAGTCACAAACCAATGCATTTGAACCGGCAACAGCTTTTGTAAAGGAGATTGTTGGAATGGTTGACGGGGTTAAAATTCGTATTATAGACACTCCAGGGCTCAGGGCTTCTGTCATGGACCAATCATCAAATAGAAGGATCCTTTCATCCATAAAGAAGTACACAAAGAAATGTCCACCTGATATTGTTTTATATGTAGACCGCATGGATACCCAAACACGGGATCTTAATGATTTGCCTCTGTTGAGAACCATTACTAGCATTTTTGGTTCATCCATATGGTTTAATGCAATTGTTGCTCTCACACATGCAGCTTCTGCTCCGCCAGATGGGCCTAATGGCTCTCCCTTGAGCTATGAGGTGTTCATTGCTCAGAGATCACATGTTGTTCAACAATCCATCCGGCAAGCAGCAGGGGATATGCGCCTGATGAATCCAGTGGCTCTTGTTGAGAACCACCCATCTTGCAGAAGGAACAGGGAGGGGCAAAGGGTGCTTCCCAATGGCCTAAGTTGGAGGCCTCAGATGCTGCTCTTGTGTTACTCCTCAAAGATACTATCTGAAGCTAATTCTCTTTTGAAGCTTCAAGATCCTTCTCCTGGAAAGCTATTTGGCTTCCGGTTTCGTTCACCACCACTTCCTTACTTGTTATCTTCACTCTTGCAGTCTAGAGCACACCCAAAGCTATCCACTGATCACGGGGGTGACAATGGAGATTCTGATATTGACTTGGATGACTTGTCAGATGCAGATCAAGATGAAGAAGAAGATGAATATGATCAGCTCCCACCATTTAAACCCCTCAGGAAATCTCAGATTGCGAAGCTCACCAAGGAGCAAAAGATGGCCTATTTTGATGAGTATGATTACCGAGTCAAGCTTCTTCAAAAGAAACAATGGAAGGAGGAGCTTAGACGATTGAAGGAGTTGAAGAAGAGAGGGAAGGTTGGTCAGGATGCTTTTGGTTATGGTGATATGGTTGAAGATTATGATCAAGATAATGCTCCTGCAGCTGTACCAGTTCCATTGCCTGATATGGTATTGCCACCTTCTTTTGACTGTGATAGTCCTGCTTACAGATACCGCTTCCTGGAACCAACCTCACAGCTTTTGGCTAGGCCTGTTTTGGATACGCATGGTTGGGATCATGATTGTGGCTATGATGGTGTTAGCCTTGAAGAGAGCCTAGCTGTTGCTGGCAAATTTCCTGCTGCAGTATCTGTTCAAGTCACCAAGGATAAGAAGGAGTTCAGCATCCATTTGGATTCATCAATTTCAGCCAAGCATGGGGAGAATGGTTCCACACTTGCTGGGTTTGACATCCAGACTGTTGGGAAACAGCTCGCTTACATTCTCCGTGGTGAAACCAAATTCAAGAATTTGAAGAAGAACAAGACTGCTGCAGGAATGTCCATTACTTTCCTGGGGGAAACTGTTGCAACTGGTGTGAAGATCGAGGATCAGCTTTCTATTGGGAAGAGGGTGAGTCTGGTTGCAAGCACTGGTGCTATCCGTTCACAAGGTGACATGGCATATGGAGCCAATTTGGAGGTACGCCTCAGGGACAAGGACTATCCAATTGGCCAAGCGCTTTCAACTTTGGGATTGTCACTCATGAGATGGCGTAGTGACTTGGCTTTGGGAGCAAATTTGCAGTCTCAGTTCTCAGTTGGGAGGAATTCAAAGATGGCAGTTCGTGTTGGCCTGAATAACAAGCTGAGTGGGCAGATCACAGTCAGGACAAGCACCCCAGAGCATCTTCAGATTGCACTACTTGGTATCCTTCCTATGGCTGTCACTATTCTTAGGAGTTTGCGACATGGTGAGTCATATGCTTATTAGTTGGATCAAGAGAGTTAAACCGTTTCAGTTATTTTTGTGAGCATAACTCCAGAAATGGTTTTTCCACTATAGGCGGAATAATTATTTATTTCAATATTTAATTTTTGTTTTTGCTGTTGCTTCTTTGATTTGTAGTTCTTAAGGATGAACAAAGCCATTTGGATTCTCGAATTGGGAGCAGAGCAATGAACATTGATGTCTTATGAGTTTTGTATTATATGCCTGCACAATTATTTTGTATTTTCTCATTGAAGATGAAGCCTTTCATGCTAGTATACTTATATGGAACTCAATTATGTTCTTGTTAACATGTTTTATCTTCTAATGTTATATTATATTAATTCAATATGTTCCAGTGCTTTGGCTCTTTTTGCTCCCTTGAGAAATGAAAATACTTTTCAAAAGATAACTAAACCTGTAGAAATGGATCATTCCAGACATTCTTCTGTAGTCTCATGGTATTGGAACGGTATTCAAGGGTAGGCATGCATAGATTGATCATCCAATTCTGTTATCATATGATTGTCTCTGGGTATCTTAAAAACAGAATTAACAGACTTTAAGGTAATATCAGCCTAAAAGGCATTGATGATTCTATATATGTTCTGTTTACATCATTTTACTTTGTCAGTCAAACAACCTGTATACCAAAGCAGTATCTAGAGGCATATCAGGGTAACCATCACATTTCTTAAACATTTTCTGATCTATAGACAGATGATGATAATAGTGATACAGTTTTTATAGAGCATGTGCCATTAAATTGCTTTGTAACTTGGCAAAAGTTCTGTCTAGCGTCTCCTTTCTCTATGGATGTCTTATGTTTCCAAACATAAGTCAGAAAATAACCAAACAAAGAGGAGGCAATAATATGTAGCAGCTTAGGAAGCTGCACTATCATTTTAGAGAGAAGGAACAACCTGCAGTTCTGCCACAAGTTGAATCTGTATATCATTAGCAAAAAAATAATCAAGTCTTTTGCTTCAGGTATTCAGTGATATAGTTGTTTATAAATGCTATAACATTTCACATTTATTTGCTTTCCATTTATTAGTCTAATAAATAGCCATATTATAGTCTTTGTTTCTCACATGTAAAACTCTTTTTCTTTTGTGTATATTTCTGGTCTGTGAGAATCATGGTATTAATTATGTTGCTATGTTTTCAATGAGATATGCAAATTTCTTTCTCCTCCTTTTTTAATTAACATCTTAGTTGCATAAGATATTACTTTATCACACCTATCTTCAGCTTCAGATTTTTTAAATTCCATTCTACAGTCTCACCAAGAATACAGATGTCAGGGTCACAGCTCTACCCTATTACACAGAACTAACATATTGTGTTCAGCTTCTTTTCGTTTACCCTTTAACTAAATAGCCATATTAAAACTTCTGTTTATCGCATGCAAAACTGTCTTTTTATGTGTGTCTTGTCAATGAGAATTATGGTGCTAATTGTGTAGCAATGTTTTTTAATCAGATCTGTAAAGTTTTCTTTTCCCCCTTATTTTTTTTACTAACAGGCTTCTTAGTCTTATAATGTATTAGTTTTATCACCCCTATCCTGAGCTTTAGATTTTTGTGTTTCATTTCCAAATTCTTTTAACGACTTCTGTTGTCAAGGTCACACTTCTACCCTTCTTTTATTGCCTCAGGTCTCTGCTGTGTATTCAATTTGTCAAACAGAAGTTTCCATTACCACTATTTTCATTTCAATCTTTAGCTCTTGGAACTCTGTATTAATTATATGAAAATAATCATCAGGCTTTCCCATTAAGTAGACTATATGAGGTTGTCACTGTAGACTTGTATCCAGCACTTCCTGCTTGTAGATTATTCGGCCTGCACATTCTGTTCTCGTTTCTGAACCAAATGACAGTTTCACATCTACAACTTAGAGATCTTTGGATATCTAGTCCAACAACAACTTTTCTTAGCCTTATTTAATTTCACAGTTTAAAGATTTTTGAAACACCATATTAACGTAGAAAGCAGAAAGTCAACCTTCAATTTATATTGATCTCTTCCATCTGAGTTGCCTTTGATTTGCGGATAAGTTTTGTAGTCCTAAGCTTTATCAATTAGTGACCACAATTCTTGTGCCTGTGGAAATTTAACGGCCAAAATTTTTGTAAATCTACCAAAATGATGTAATTTGAACAAAAGAATTCATGAATAAAGGAAAAAATGAAGGCATAGGAAGACTGAACTGTGAAGAAATGCTCCCGATCGGATGCAAGAATTCCTCCAAAATATCCTCAAATTCATATCTTACTGCTGCCAAAACCTGAAGATGGTTTCTTGACATCGTCATCATGGAGGTAAGAGGCTGAACATCAGTTCTTTATAGGAATGAAATATATGGGAGGCAAGAACCGGAGAGGGAGAAACAAAGGTACAAAGGGGAGAGAGTAACAAAGTTTTCAATCAACATTGTATCAGATAATGAGTTTTTCCATTACAAATCCAGACCTTTATAGGGCCTTGTTTATTAGGAAACTATATGTCACACTTGTACAATCCTAGCGACGAAAGACTAATCTACTTAAATTAACTTCATCTACTAAGAATCCAAAGGATAACCTTAACTTTCCTATCAATTATTTATTATTGTCTTGCTAGTAAAATGCATTGGTCATTGTTTGAGTACTTCACAGCAAGTCACCAGCTAGTGCTTTTCATTTTATTGATAAATTTCCCTCAATTAATTATCTGAGTAACATTGATTATATAGCGAACCTGAAACCTAAGATGTGATGACCAATGTGTTATGGTTCTACTTTTAAATGGTAGCATTTCTTTCCAATAAAGCATGACATAAGCCCTAGAAGACCCAATCCCGCTGCCATCCGCGTAACTGTCCATGGAACCAGCCAACTACACCCTCCACTGTGGATTTTGACCATTGGAAGACCGTTGTCTTCATCATCTTTTAACAATTTTATCCTGTCACTATGTTGAGTCGCTGCATGAGCAGAAGATTACTTTGTCGGCAACTTTCCTCGTTGATATCCAATTGACATTATCAAATCCTCTGTATTCATGTATCCCATAATTACACAGAAAGGCTCTGTTCTAATTTCAGTTGGTTAATGTTTACACAGAAAGGTTCTGGTTTAATTTCAGTTGGTTAATGTTGCATAAATTTTTGATTGAGAAACTTAATTTTCTAAATCTTAGTTATTAGAAACTGGGGAATGTAATTTAGATGGTATTCTAGGGTATTACTTTCTGCTGCTATACAGGATTAACAGCTTTCAGAAATGTGTACAGAAGGAAACATGCGGTTGAATTTTTATATTGATGTTGTGTGCAAGTTGCAATTATTTTTGGTACCAGTGTTAGTGCAGTTAGAAGGCCACCGTCCACCGGACCATCTATCATCCTCTATTGCAGCATCATTTTTTTAGGTTGAATTTGGATTGTGAGAGCAAGCATAGAAAAGAATCAGTTAACTGCTTATATTCTTGGTCTTCCCCAAAGTTTGAAAATAAGATGAACCATTGTTAAATTGTGGTAAATCGTATTTTGTGGTTGGTCTGGTTCATGATTCTTGGAACTTTTGTGTTGCAAGTGGGTTTGAAATGTCATCGGAACTGAAAGTTATCAAATAAGGGTTTGATGAAATATCTTTATCTTGTTGACTTAATGTGGGTAGGGGAAGATGAAGGAGACAGCATTATTTTTTTTTTTTTTATTTATTTTTTATTTTTTTTTTTGAGGAGAACTAATAGAAAAGGGAGAACATGAGAAGCAGAAGATATAAAGACAAGGATTGCTATTTCTCAAGAAAGAAAAATATGTCATTAACAAAATCTCCAATTTATCTCAAAGGTCCGAAAATAAGATTGGGCTATCCCATGGGCGTTACGCTTGCCAACAAAGAAAATGCATTACATTCACTGTTGTAAATTTTCTAACATTGCATTGATTGAGAAAGATAAATATAGACATTTAATATAAACCTTCTTTTAGATTTCATCAACATTTTGATGGTAGAGGACCCAAGTTTCGATTTTGAATTGCTTCAAATCCTTGTTGGATCAAATGCGGCCTTAACCTGTTTCAATTTCGACTCATCCCAAAAACTATTTCCTTTTCGACGGATGTGCATCATGAAAATGTATACCAACTTGGATCCTTAGGTACTATTTTTGGGATAATTTCCTAGGTTTCTACTAAGAGCATACTTAAGTTGTGCTGATATTTTATATTTCATCAACTCCCATACCCTATATGGCATGACTTAATAATCAGCAGCAAATCCTCAATTAGTTTGGTCTTGTACCATGTCTAACAGTTATTAAATTTTATTTTCAGATGGAAAGTCAATGATTTTATGTAGTCCTGGAACACAAATGGTAGATCTGAGATCCAATTCACAGGTTAGATGGCTGTTGCAAAACTACTTATTGAAATGCATGGAACCTTAACTGAAGGTAGGATTTAGGAGATGGTTTTATCATATACCGAGAGCTCATCACGGTTGTCCTCAGCTCCTGCGAGTCTGAGTTAATCTTCTTAGATTGGGAGGTAGCCCAACATTGATAAATATTAAGCTTGTAACAGATGGTAGAAACACAATAATTTCTGAAGGATGCTCTTTATCTAATTGGAAGTGCCCTAGCAACAAATTATGGAGAGATGATTTCCTTATAATGTAGAATTTTCTTGTGGAATTATCTCGTGTTTGCTTTGAGGCTCTCTTTTATTATAGCACAGCGACGGAGCGAATAATCCAAGAAGCGATGAGACGGAGGATCGTTCAAGTCCTGAAATATTGGGATATGTTGTTCCTTTCAAAGCCGATTTTCTGGGTTGCTAAAAATCAAAGTCTCTAGTAACAGCAACGAACCATATCTCCATTGCATTACTTCTCAGACTCTTTTTTGGTTATATATGGTTTGTTCCAAGGATAAGTCATCTGAGAATCCCCACAAACCCTTAAACATTACCAATTCTAGGACACTCCTTGAAGTGCAAACAATGAACTTCGAAAAATGATTTCCACCGGAGGTGAAATTTTCTTGCATTTTTGTTCTAGCAAGGCAAACTACCTTTCACACTGAGTTAAATAAAAAGCCTCGCGTCTCTTTGTTATAGGAACATCTAGAACCCTTCCGGCATGATTTCATGATTTGATAGAATTTTTAATTTCTAGATATGTTTAGTGGTATGGATCATTGGTACCAATGATGCAGATTTTGATATTTCATTATTTATTTTGGAGCAAAGAGGAGTAAATATGTTCTTCCAATAGGATCAAAAGTCCTCTCTCTCTTATATATATATATATATATATATATATATATATATATATATATATATATATATATATATATATAGTTAGACTAGAATTAGGTCGATCGGATTTAAATTCAGATCCGATCAGATCAAAATTCTATATAGATATCCTATATAAATGATCCAAGCTGTTAAATATGATATATTATCTCAAAACTACTTGTAAACAAAAAATCATATAATTTGGAGACTCCTAGCTTATGCATCAAATAGTCAAAAATTAGATAATCTAAATAAAATTAAATTAAATATATTTTTTGATCTCTAATGCATAGACTAGGAATATTCAAATCATATAATTTTTTGTGTGCAAGCAGTTTTGAGCTAGTAAACCACATCCAACAACTTGAATCATCGATGTACGATCTCCATTATAGAGTTTTGATCTGATTGAATTTGAGTCCAAATTCGTTCGACCTTACCTAAATCTGTCCCTATATATATATATATAGACTGAGCTCAGGTTGATTGGATCTAAGCCAAAATCTAGTCCACTCTCTAGCCATTAGATCGATACGGATCTTGATGCACCATCTTTTAGCTAGGGGCTCCCATCATCGTTTGGTTGAGGTGGTTTTTTTTTTTTAATGGCTTAGAGGCATCATTGATTATCACAATCTACTCATAGTTTAATTCATCATAGTAGATGATTGGACTTTGAAATTTTAATTCATTGGATAAGAATTATATAAATACTATGCTCTTTGATTGTATTTTACTCTTGTATTATAAATAAAGAATCATATATATAATAAATTTTTAATTGCATTGCTCGAATAAGAACAATGTTTATTCAAAAAAAATATTGAAAAAGAAAATAAATAATTATTTTTATCAGAGTTATTTGGTAAAGTCATTTAAATGTTATCAATCAGGCTGGAACTTGAGACCTACCAATTATAAGATCTTTTATATTTGCCTGAAACATGAGCCTCCCAAGCCTTATCTCAACCCTTTTAGGGTTTTGATTAAATGGATCCAAAATAGTCCTAAGAGCTTAAGGCTTTGACCGATCAAAGCCTTAACTCAAAAGGACTCATGCAACTCCTTTGGATGTCACCTCCTCCTCTTCTTTTTATGTGAAAAGTGTTGGAGGTCTAACCCTTGGCGCTCTCTTATGGTGTGCATTGACTAGTTAACTTCCCATCACATGTAATGTCTAAGTCTTATGAGGATTTAGGTTTTACCATGTGCTAGCATGGAAAATCTAAATCCATTAGAATTTTTCATAAATTCTAACCCAATTAGGACTTTCTAAGCCCAATGTCAAATCCTAGATCAATTTTCTTGGTGCATGATTCTATAAATTCTATTCTATCTAATAGTAAGATATATTGCGATCATCATCAACAATAATATTGAAACTCCTTTCAATAGATTGAAATAATTTTAATTCAACTAAGGAGAATTATTGATCATCAAAATAATTCTTATTAGTCTTACAATCCACCAGTAATACCTAGCAGTATATAGTAGTAACCCAGCAGAATAGAATAGATGAACCTCTAGATGTAGTTACTATATAATTCAGTTCTTTTATTATGAGTCCTGACAAGATGGAGATTATGAAAAATTTGACAAATCCCATCATCTGTCATATGTAAGATTTATTCAACTTGAGTTCATATGTAAAATCTTATAAAAATTTCTTTTCATCATTCACACTACCATGGTCATGATTTTCAAAACTTAGTCACATAAATCATATAAGACTACTTCTTATCTACCAAGATCGATAGATTTCATCTTAGTGTATATCCTACTCCTATAATGAATCTACTGTAGCCAATATGCACCGTAAGGATCCATATAACTAGGGACCAAATGTATATATAGTCAAACTACAGCAACCTCATTATGAATCGTCGAGGCATTGCAGGTCAAAGAACTATTCATACCACTAATATCGAGCAACTCATTAATGAGTGGATAGACATCTAAGTGACTTCTCATATCGATCATGCTTGGTATCCTTATTTTCTAATAATTACCGATGCTCTCGCTTTAGTATTTTCATACTATATATTCAAGGCTCATTTATCTGAAAAAAGCAATCCATGGATCAATCTCACCGGATCAAACTGAAGGAAAAATCGGATTTTTCTACCACAGGATGCATCTAATTGGATCAGATTTATAGTAAAATAATTTTAAAAATTTTTTATAATCCGATCAGATCTGAGAGTTCTCAGATCTAATTAGATTGATCTAAAATTAGAAGAAAAATAAAAAATAAAATAGTGATAACAATTATCACCTGATCGGATAAATTGTTTATCCATTATGATGATCTGACGATTGATCCAAGATTCTGATTGAGCTATGCACGTGCTCGATCTCTATTGGTATCCACTCGAATCAGATCTGAAAGTCTCCTCCTTCTAGATCTGATCTTCAAAGATCATATCTAATGTCTTCCTGTAGAGCCTTCAAATCGAACTTTGAGGGCTGCACGTTCGTCTCACGAACACCATCGTCTCTCGCTGATCTTCGCACCAACAAAACTTGATCTTTGCTTGCAAGTTTTGCCCAACTCTTGGGCATGGAGAAGAGGGAGAGGATCAGATGAGGGAGGCATGGAGATGGAGATTTTGGCAGGACTTTGTCGTAGAGAAATGGCTATGCACAATAGCTTGTGCAGGGCCCTATTTATAGACCTAGTCAAGAGTTTCTTCGCATATGACTTTAAGTAGGTCAAAGCCAACATGTAGAAGGACTCTCCCATGATCTCCACGCCCCACACCCTCTTTTTTTAGATTTTTGTCACACAAAAATAAGGAGAAATGGCATGGAACAATTTGGGACAAGAGGAAGTTGGTGCACAATTTTTATCTCCTAAGAGTTTGAACTATTCAAACTTTTGACCCATTCAAACTTGATTTGAATAGGACGCCTCCATATATATCCATAAGGGCGCACACCATAAGGGGCGTGGCCTTCTTTTCCTCATGTAAATTTCATATGGACATGCTCCCTCAGATAAATTTTAGGGGGTGTAAGCCATATCTCTTCTTTCTTGCAAAATTGAGTCAACCTTTGACCCTTGTCTTATTTCTATCTTATGGAATTTAAGACAAGCATTTTTCAAGTCCCATCTAATGAATTTATGTCAATTCTTAATCAAGTTAGAACAAGTCTTGATCAGACCAGGACTCCATCCAACCAGATCAAGAAAAATCCATCTAGAATTTTTGGGATAGGCTTATCCAAATTTCATCTTATGATTTTAGGACAAGCCCTAATCTGGCAAAGACAATCCTTGTCTTGTTCCCATCTTATGAGATTTAGAATAAATCTTGATCAAGCCAGGACAAGGTCTAGTCAGATCAAGATAAATCTCCCCAAAGTTTCTAGATGAACATTGTCCAAATAGTTCTAGAATTAGTAGGTCTTATCCTTTTTCCATCCGATGGATTAGGATAGGCCTAGATCAGGTTAGGACAATACTTTTCTGACCTAGAGAAGTTTCAGTCAGATAAGGATAAAGCCATACAAGGCTCTCGGATGAGCCAAATCTAATTTAGCTCAGTCGAGATGAACCAGAAAGATGACAGAAGAAGAATATTAGATTCAATCATGTGCTAGCATGATTTTCTTGAACCTAATCAGATCTAATCCAAATCAATCAAACTGGATTAGCTCAATTGATGACATCTAGATCCAAACTCTTATTTGTGTGATTCAGTTAGATTCAATTTTGTATAATGATGAGACATGTCGTGATCTCCATCATCGATATTATCGAAATACCTTTCGATGGACCAGAACTCTTTTGATTCATCCAATTAAAATTGTCGATTATCAAGATAATTCTAATTGATCCCAAAATCCACTAGAGACACCTAGTAATATATGGTGGCAATCCATCAAAATTGAAAAGTGAACCTCTCGGTGCAGCCACCTATATGATTGGATTCTTCTATCATAAGCCCCGACGGGATTAGGGTTAAGGTGAACTTGTCAAACCCAACACCCATCATATGAATGAATCATTTGATTCGAGTCTGATGTGAAATACTAATAGAAACTCCTTTCTATTATTTCACATAATAATGGCCATAGGTTTTAGGACTCAATCTCATGATCATCATAGGACCACTCCTCTATCGAGATTGATAGATCCCATCTTGGTGCGATCTAATTTCTATAATGAATATGCTATAGCCAACATACACCTCAAGATTTTGAATGTCTAGGAGACCGAATTATGGTGTAGTCTAACTATAACACCCTCAAGGTGAACTATCGATGCACCTCAGATCAAAGAACTAGACACATGCTGCAGCATCGAACTAGTCATCGATGAGAAGGTAGGCTCTCTTATGACTGCTCGAGATGGTCACGCTCAGTGCTCTTATTCTCAATAAGTATCTGTACTCTCGCTTTGATATCTCCATACCGTAGACTTAAGACTCATCTATCTTGAGAAATGATCATACACCGATCTTTCAGATCAATCACCATCCTTGTGATGATCCTATGATCGAAAGCAGTTTATGAGTTAATTATGATAACTCATGCCTTAAATTCTCAACTCTTGAGAATAAGTATTATCATTCCTATTAACTCAATAGATGTATCATAGACACCTTATATACAATGTGATAGAATAAATAATCTTTTAATTTATTTTAAGCCAAAATTATGAAAATGCCCCTAGAAAGTATTTAATAAGTGTTGATCAATCTAGCTTCTAGGGCACACATCTAATAAACTCCCACTTGATCTAAAGTCAATTGGCTACAAATCTGAATCCCATTTTCTCAAGATGGGCTTGGATCTTCTGTGGGCCTAAAGGCTTCGTCAGTGGATCAACCACATTTAACAAACTTTCACTTAACCTTGATTTATTCCTTCTCGAGGTAATCGCGGATGAGGTGAAACTATTTTCTTGGAACTCTTCCAACTTATAGTACCATCATTGCACAGGAATAAATTTCTAGATGTTGACTTTCGATCATCTATGTTAGACATAAAGTTTGAGTCTGCATGTCTCTAGACCTAGAGTTCACAATGTTGAACTTCTTCAGCACTTTCTCTATGTGAAAGATCCAGCATCCTCTTCAGTCTATCCCTATAGACCTAAAATGAAGGATCCTTTACCTAGGTCATTCAAAGAAAATTTTTTAGATAACCATATTTTGATCTATGTTAGTATGAAAATATCATTCCCAATCAAGAGGATGTCATCCACATACAATATGAGGAAGACAACAACACTCCCATTGACCTTCTTGAATATACTTGATTTCTCCTCGTTCTTGATAAAACCAAACGATTTAATTACATCAATCATTCCAACTTCGAGATGCTTGCTTAAGTCTATAGATGGATCTTTGTAGCTCGCTGACCTTTGTGATCACCATCACTGAATGTGAAACTAAGCAGTTATTTCATATAAATATCTTCCTTAAAATATCCATTTATGAACTCCGTTATTACGTTCATCTGTCATATTTCATGATTGAAATATACTGCAATGGCAAGCAATATGTAGATGGATGGCCACTGACGAGAAGGTATCATGATACCCTTTCGCCATTATCCTAGTCTTGAATGTCTCCACATTCTCATCTACACTTATCATTTCTCTTGAAGATCCGTTTACATCCAATAGGCACCGTTGGGGATAAACCCCGCTCCCTTCGAAGTCTAGTCTGATGCTTAGCTTACTGTAACTGATAATCATAGAAGAGCTTCGATCGAAAACTCCTCCAACGATCGAATCCCTTCCAAACTCCTACAGTGATCGAACCCCTCCCGGACTCCTCCAGCGGTCGAACTCCTTTCAGACTTCTCCTTCAGTAGGATTCTTCCAGCGGCCAAACTCCTTTCGAACTTTTTCAGTCAGATTCCTCTAGGAGCCAAACTCCTACTGGACTTTTCCTTTAGTTGGATTACTCTAGGAGCCAAACTCCTACTGGACTTCTCCTTCAGTCGGATTACTCTAGGAGTCGAACTTTTTCTGGACTTCTCCTTTAGTCAGATTCCTTTAGGAGCCAAACTTCTTCCAGACTTCTCCTTCGATTGGATTTCTCTAGGAGCCGAACTCCTTCCAAACTTTTTCTTCAGTTAAATTTCTTCAGGAGCTAAACTCCTATCGGACTTCTCCTTCAGTTTAATTCTTTCAGGAGCCAAACTCCTTCTGAACTTCTTCTTCAGTCAAATTTTTCTAGGAGCCAAACTACTTCTGGACTTCTCCTTCAGTCGAATTCCTTCAGAAGCTGAACTTCTTTCAGACTTCTCCTTCAGCTGAACTTCTCTACTAATCAAACTCCTTCAGCCTAACTTCTCCATCAGTCGGACTCCTTCTGGACTTCTCCATCAGTCGAGCTTCTCCATCAGTCAGACTCCTTCTAGACTTCTCTATCAGTCGAACTCTTTCCAAATTCCTTCAGCAAATTACTTTTAGATTTTAAGTAGTATTCCTCTCAGATGATCTTCTCTAGCCGTATTCTCTTTATGAGTTCGAACTCCTCTAGAATTGACATACGTCAAAGCTCTTCACCCCTCCATGTGGCCTCGAGTGGCTCAGTATCGGATGGCTACGATTGTCAGTATCAGTCTGCTACAGACGGCGTCCCTCTCTATAACAAATCGCACGCGATTTTGAGCGATCAGCTATTGGATGGCTATGACTGTCACTATCAATCTGCTATAGGCGGCACCTCTCTCTATAACAAACTCTATGCAGTCCTGAGTGGTTAGCTACTGGATGGCTATGGCTATCACTATCAGTCCACTCCGAACTCCTATAAAAGAGACCCTCCAGATATATTTTCTCTAAGCTCTCTTCTCCTTCCCAAAAATTTTGCTGAATTCTTTTCTGAACACTCTATTCCTGTTGGTCAGAGGAGCTGACTTGATCGTCGAAAGGTCCTACCAGAGCCACTACCACCGACTTCGGATGAAACTTTATTTTGTAGATCACCGACGGTGATCTCTTCTTTCTCAACTTCAGCTCGATTCGACGTCGACCAGATTTTACACCAACAGAATTGGCACTAGAGAAAGGGCCTTCTGTTCTTGAGGTACTCTTATTCTTAAAGGAGTGCTCAGTCGATCCTATGGATCTTCTTCTTTAAGGTCCATCTCCATTCTCTCCTTCAATTCCAAGAAATGCCTCCAAAGAAGGTGACTACCCAGAGATCTATCGCTTCTACCGTCATGTCTGAGCCAGACCCATCCATTCCTGCTCCAGCATCAACGCTTCAACCTTCTCCTCCATCGATGGCCATGGTAGATTCTGAGCAGTTTAACCTACTGATATAGCAGATTCAGGGCCTCACCGAAATGTTGCAGGTCATGCGGTAGCCCTGATGGTGGTTCCACCAGAAAATTCATCATCAGAATGTCAGAAATTGATCCCAAGAAGGAGCACTTGGGCTAGCATACCTATCACCCCTGGAAAGGAGAAATAGAGAGCAGAAGATTCTTGGTCGGATCATGATTCTTCTCTAGAAGAGATCTTTTCCATCTACAGTCGGAAGCCTTTTAAGATCTGCGATCGAGATGACGTCCTCGATCAAAAACTATGAAAGATGGACTAGTGAATTAAGAAATTCTGCCACATCACCTCAGCTCGTTATGAAGATATCTGCATCGATCCGCCTTTCTTTTCCTAAATTATGCAAGATCCCATTCCGTGGAACTTCAAGCTCCTCTAATTTGAAAGCTACGATGGAACCTCTAATCCGATCGATCATCTGGAGGCCTTCTGAATTATGATGCTACTCCATGGTGTACTAGATGCCATCTTATACCGAGCTTTTCCATCTACCTTGAAGAAAGCAGCAAGAATCTAGTACTCGACATTGAGATCAGGTACGATCTTCTTCTTCGATCAGATGAGCCATCAATTTGCAACTCACTTTGTTAGCAGTCGATGTCTGTGTTAGATATATGTGCCCTAGAAGCCAGAATTGGCTGACACTTATAATACACTTCTAAGGGCAAAATTATAATTTTGACTATAATTAATGAAATGGGTTATTTTCTATCACACATGGGTATTTAGTGTCTGTGATACATCCTTTGAGTTAATGGTAATGATAATTCATATTTTCAAGAGTTGAAAATTTAAGACATGAATAATCATTATTAACTCATAAACAGCTCCCGACCATAGGATCATCACGAGGATGGTGATTGATCCGGAAGGTTGGTGTACGATCGCTTCTCTTTAGTAGATGAGTCTTGAGTCTACGGTGTGGAGACACCGGAGCGAGAGTACAGGTACTCGTTAGAGAACGAGGGCACTGAGCGTGACCACCTCGAGTAGTCATTAGGAAGTCTACCTTCTCGTCAATGACTGACTCGATGCTGCAGTAGTGTGTCTGGTTCTTTGACCTGAGATGCATCGGCAGTTCACCTTGAGGGTGTTATAGTTTGACTACACCATTACTCGGTCTCCTAGCCATATGGAACCCTGAGGTGTATGTTGGCTATAGCATGTTCATTGTAGGAACTGGATTGCATCAAGATGGGATCTATCTACCTCGGTGGTAGAGGAGTAGCCCTATGATGATCATGAGAATCAAGTCCTGAAGCCCATGGCCATGGTAGAGTGAAATAATAGAAAGAGTTTCTATTTAGATTTTCACATTGGACTCGAATCGAATGATTACATCATATGACAGAGACTAGGGTTTGACGAGTTCACCTTAACCCTAATCTGATCGGGGCTCAAGATAGAAGAACTGAATCACACAGGTAGCTGCACCAAGAGGTTCGCATTCAGCTCTGATGGGTTGCCACCATATACTGCTAGGTGTCACTGGTGGATTTTGGGAGCAATTAGAATGATTTAGATGATCGATCATTCTAGCTGTTCGAATCAGAAGAGTTCTGATCCATCGAAAGGAGTTTCGATGATGTCTATGATAGAGATCATGACATATCCCATTACCATACAGAACTGAACCTAACTGGGTCACACAAACAAGGGTTTGAATCTGGTGATCATCAATTGAACTGATCTAGTTCAATTGATCTGAATGAGA
The DNA here is from genome assembly GCA_006176705.1 of Cocos nucifera. Lineage (NCBI taxonomy): Eukaryota > Viridiplantae > Streptophyta > Magnoliopsida > Arecales > Arecaceae > Cocos > Cocos nucifera. Next base: position 35,889 of record QRFJ01004978.1, on the reverse strand, counting down.
TTCAATTAGGTTCAAGGAAATCGTGCTAGCACTCGATTGAACCTAACGTTCTTCTTTTACTATCATAAATAAGTTGTCCTGACTGAGCCAAAGGAGTTTGTGCTCAATCAGAGGCCTTCATATGGTCTGACTGGAGGTTGTCCAAGTCAGAATAGGTTGTCTTATTTGTAAGACATTACCTGCCATTTTTGGTCACCTGCCATTTCTTGTTCTTTGACTTTGGTCAAAAGTCTACCTTTGACTGGTCAAACGTTGACCATTCACCCTTTGACTTTTGACCACATGTCATGCACCTATTGGAGAGCTGGTGGGGGCCTGTCCCCCTGCCAGAACCTGGCAAGGAGAAGGGCGCACGCCAAGGGTGGCGTGAGCCCAAGTAGGAGGCGCCTAGGAGTCCTTGTTGGACAAGGACTCCACCTCCCTTTTGGATTCCAATCAGAGTTCTACTAAGAATCCAGTTTGACTGGTCTTAGGCGCCCTCTAAGGAGGAATCCAGGGGTCTCTATTCCAACCAATCAGATTTAGATCTGATTTCACAAAGGGTTGTGATTGGTTGAGAGGAAGAGGAGTTGGATCACAAGAGGTCTATAAATAAGACCCTGCGCCCAACCCTAATTCCAATAGAGATTTCCCACGCCCCAAGGCTGCCTCTCCCCTCCTTCTCCATGCCATAGTCTCTTCTCCCCTTGCTCTCCACGTCCAAAAGGTGTTTTGGACTTAGTTTGGTGCGATTCAGATCAAGGAAAGGCGATCAAAAGCAAGAAGGCTGCGCTGCTGCAAAAGGACGACTGCAGATCTTCAAAAGAGTTTTGAAGATCCTCCAGATCAGATCCAGATCTGATTTTTGGAGGTGTGATAGAGAAGAAGAGGATCTCCAGATCCAACCCGAGTGGATACCGGTAGAGGCCAGGCGCTTGCGTGGCTAAGATCCAGAACCTTCCGCTGCAATCAGGATCATCTACAGGGTAATAGGATTACCCAAATCAGGTAAATTAAATTTGATTTAATTTATCTTATTTTATTTTATTTATTAAAATAATAAGAATCAGATCTGAAACATATCAAGATCTGATTGAGATCAAGAGAAAATTTTTGAAATATATCTCTTGATCTAATCAGATCTGGACGAACCTGGACCGGGAAATCAGGATTTCCCTTCAACTGGTATCAGAGCCATGGTTCTAAATTGTTTAGATCTGATTTTAATTTTATTTTAATTAGAAAATAAAGTGATTTCAGATGTCACATGAGATGTGATCAGATCTGAAATCAGAAAAATTAAAATTAAATGATTTGGATCTAAGAACATGAAGATATGCATGACTAGTTCTAGAATAGAATAGTTCTATAGAATAGTTTTGCATGTCTTTGATTTAATCTGATTAAATCATATTTTAGATCTTCTTATTTACTATTTTCTGATATTATAAGTGTTATAATAACATCTGATAAACAGCAAATAAAAATTATTTAATTTTAAATATCATATGAGATATGATAGATGCATGACTAGACTAGTTGTAGAATAGTTCTACATAATTGTCTAGATTAGAATTTATTTTGATTAGATCAATTTAAATCTAATTTTTTAGATTATTATGTGATAATTTAGATCTGAAAACATGCATGATTTGATACATGAGATGTATGCAAAATATGCCTTGATTAGATCTAAATTTGTATATGAGATATATGATATAGATCTATAACTGTTTTGTAGATTTACATGTTCCTGATTAAGGCGTTCCTCTTGGCCGTCCGGTCATAAGAACGAAGAAGGGTTTAAAGGCCCTCTCTTCCCATTCGATGGGGTGTTCTTATGACGTGTAGGGGTGCTGCGTGTTCGTCCTTAATCAGAAACCCAAAACTTACTTTCTGCAAAACCCTAGATCCTGAAACCCTAGGATTTATTGTGCATATTTTGTTTATGAACCCAACTTAATTAAGAATTAAGTTTATGGAATATTAATTAGGTCTAAAATTGAGAATTTCAGATCTAAGACATATTCATAATACTGGGTTCGGGCTTGGGTAGCTCAATTAGGTCTAAGCGGTTGATCAAACCGAATCAAGAGTTGGTTAGATGGGATCAACAATGCTTAAATTGACCAGCCTAATAGGATTAAGTCTGGGTCAAGATCGAGTCACGATCAAGCAAGACCTAATTAGGCTCAGAGGTTAGAGTCTGGATTGTAGGCTAACCCAATTGGTTCTGACTCAACAATTTGGTGTCTAAGGTAAGTTTGGCACAGACGACCGACTGGTTTTTAATTGGAAGCTACTCGACCTGAATGCGTTCTTGTGCGAGTTAACGGCATATTCCTTCCACCGGTCTCACTTACCTGGCCATATCTGTTGACACAGTTCTGATCTGAGGTGGTCAATAATCCGAGCTGACCCATGCCACTAGGTTAGTCATAATTGTTATGACTAAGCCAAGTCTAGTTTAATGAGACCTGAATCAATTCTCCCTAAGAAAAGATTAAGTCCGAGGTCTTCCACCATTGTAGACGTGCGGGCCCTTCCCGGGGTTGATTGTTCTCGGCTGGATACAGTGGCTCAGTTGCACCGGGAAGACGCAACCATGTCTATTAGGCATTGGATGCTATGGGCTGGAGGATGAGTTGGGCTCAATATTCCGGATACGGTGAGAGACCCAATTAGGAACCCAGTCTATGCAAATGGTGGGTCTGACTTAACTAAGGAGTGGATCAATATTCCGGATACGGTGAGATTCATGAATTAGAGACCAAGTTTGGGTGCACCATGATTAGAGAATCATTGAACAAGAGTTGTTCACTCATTGGCTAACCCATCACCAATAACTGTTAGGTGAGGTGATGAGTCAGTTGGTGAGACCGCACCACCCACTAGAAATCATCAATCGCGGAGATTTTCGCATCTCTACAGAGGGAGTGTAGGGATCCGAGAAAATAGTGGGAGCTAATTTGTTTAAAAATAAAATCCCTAAACAAATTGGTCAAGTCAAAATTACAGTATCTAACTAGAATCTTTGACTCTCTACAGGAAAATGTCTGCGTCCAACCCACTGGCACGTATCCTAGACACACATAGACTGACTGGACCCAATTATAAAGATTGGCTCAGGAACTACAAAATTATTTTGGGTTCAGAGAAGTTAACACATGTTTTGGACCAGGACCCTCCCACCTTACCAGCTCGTCCATCCACTGAACAGAGAGCGTCTCTGGAAAAATGGATTGACGAAGACAATAAGGCCAGATACTACATGTTGGGCTCGATGTCTGATGAGCTCCAGCGCCAACATGAAGATATCGGGACTGCTCGCCAAATGTTGGCTCACCTGCAGGAGATGTTTGGTGAACAGAGTCGCGCAGCCAAATATCAAGTCACGAAATGACTTTTTAAGGCTAAGATGCGTGATGGGCAGTCAGTCCAAGATCACTGTCTGACAATGATCAAGGACATGGAAGAGCTTGAGAAGCTCGGTGTGAAGTTGGACTTGGATTTGCAGAACGATATTATTCTGCAATCCTTGACTGATGCATATGGGCAATTCATCATGAATTACCACATGCATAAACTTCAAAATTCCTTGGCCGAGTTGATGAATATGCTGGTTACCGCTGAGCTTTCTATGAAAGGTTCTAAAGGCTCAGTTCTTGCTATGGAACGGACTTCTTCCAAAAGAAAGTCTTATGGAAAGAAAAAGGAAGTCTGTGAAAAAGCAAAAGGTAGAAGGATCAAAGAAGAAGAAGGCAGAACCGAAGAAGAAGGTCGATGGCAAAGGAAAGTGTTTCCATTGCAACAGCGACGGCCATTGGAAGCGGAACTGCCCTACTTACCTGGCCACCCTGAAGAACAAGAAGGAAGGTCCTTCTGGAGGTATGCTCGTTATTGAGTCTAACCTTACGGTTTCTTCTGCATCCAGTTGGGTGCTTGACTCTGGTTCTAGTGCTCATCTGTGCACTTCTATGCAGGGTCTTGAGGATAGCAGGAGGCTGAGGGATGGAGACATGATCCTACGCATCGGTAATGGAGCAAGAGTTGCTGCAGTAGCCGTGGGAACATACCCTCTGCGATTACCATCTGGTTTAGACTTAGTTTTAAAAGACTGTTATTATGTGCCTGCAGCTAGCAGGAATTTGATTTCTGTTTCATGCTTAGCACAAGAAGGTTATGTGATCACCTTCTTTAAGGACCATTGTAACATTCTTTATGAAAGAAATAAAATTGCAAATGGTTTCCTTGTTAATGGTCTTTATCAGTTGCATATTGATGTACCTATTTTAACTATCGAGCAAAACGTGAATGCCAAACGACCTAGGGATAGTCCAAACGACAGATATCTATGGCACCTGAGATTAGGTCATATAGCAGAAGATAGGATTAACAAATTGGAGAAAAATGGGCTATTGAGTCCATTGACTTTTGAGTCATATCCAACTTGTGAATCTTGTCTTCAAGGCAAAATGACTAAACTCCCTTTTGTTGGACATGGGGAGAGGGCCACAGATCTCCTTGCCCTAGTACATACTGATGTGTGCGGCCCATTCGATGTGCCGGCTAGAGGCAATTTTGTCTACTTCATTACCTTTACCGATGATCTGTCTAGGTATGGGTATGTGTATCTTATGAGACATAAGTCTGAAGCCTTTGAAAAGTTCAAAGAATTCAGACATGAAGTAGAAAAACAAACTGGAAAACCCATTAAGGTTCTTCGATCAGATCGAGGAGGTGAATACCTTAGCCGGGAATTCCTAGACTATCTTAAGGAAAATGGCATAGTCTCTCAATGGACTCCACCAGGAACACCTCAACTCAACGGGGTTTCAGAACGGAGAAATCGGACTCTATTGGATATGGTTCGATCCATGATGAGCTTCACAGACCTCCCTGATTTCCTTTGGGGACATTCATTATTAACTTCAATCTATTTACTGAATAGGGT